>JAGFNQ010001548.1:371628-400210 GCA_024364735.1 Boesenbergia rotunda
TCTCTGTTTAGACAGTTTCAGATTTATTTTCGAATTGTTAAGTTTATGAATTCTAAAGCTGCATCAATGGAATGTTAGCTCTTCTAAATCCCATCTGGAAGCTAGTTTGAACAATTACCTTCAGCTAGCTTGTTTGATTGTCTGTATTTGCATCTGAATTGTTGCTGATTTCTGCTTTAATGCTCAGAATTTCTGCATTTCAATGCTGAATTGAGCTGATTTCCTGCGTGCCAATCATGCCTTTTGGTTTGTCCTTGATTGATCAGTAGCTAGCATTGAGTTCTTACAGTTTATGCATAGCATTCTACTTAAGCCTCATATTCCTAGCTGAATTGACAGTTTATCTCGAAAATGACAGTTCACAATCTTTGAAATTGACATCAGGTCTTGGCACACAAGTTTCTCCTTTGCGTACCAAGATTAATTCACTTCTTCCTTGTGTATCAAGATAGAGCTATGGCATTGATTAGTGTCAAGAAAGATGAAGTTTCGAGTGTTCTTTGATGCTTGAATTCAATTAGAATCATATTCGGATGTGCTTAATTCTTTAAGCATTGGTTGGCTCCCGCATTGCAATTAGTTTGTGCTGAATTGTTTTAAGTTTGATTGCTAAATTTTGTGGCTAGCTTTAGTTGAAGCTTACTTATTTGCGAAAATTGCCATGCACTGTTTTATTTCTTTGATTGGCTTTATTCCTTTGATTGGCATTTATTCTGCATTTATATTAGATTGGTTTTCCAAACTAGGCTAAGTTGCCTTTAAGCTCCCATTTGTTTAAGTTCATTGGTTGAATGACTTGGGTTAAGTGCCATAGCTAAGATTCTTTCCATTTTATCTGATATTTCATTGCTGATTTCAACCAACCCAAATCTTATCTATTTGAAACCCCAAAACATAAACGACACATAAATTCAAGCTCGAATCACACAACGTCAACTAGTCCCGAGGAAAAATACGACCTGTGGCCCCTTTACTACGTTTTCATTCTTTGATTGCAAAAAGGGTTTTCAGCATTTTTTTTATAAATATCTAAATTTGAGACCCACATTCGTGACAACTTAATCTAGTATTTCAGGTCCATCACTGGTCCAAGGCTAGTCGATTGGTCCCACATGAATTCGAATGTCACAGCCCGACATTTCAAATTCTGGTCATCATCAGTCGACTGGTCCTGGACCAAACAATTGATCTTTCTGTGGACGCTATCAGTCAACTGGTCCCTCACCAGTCGATTGGTCCACTCCCTATGTCTAGGGTTGCCCTTTCCGAGTACATTTCTCTCAGCACTCGAACCTTCTCGACATAGCCCCCAAGTACAATTCCCTCAGCACTCGAAATCTCATGACCTGGTTGACTCTTCATCCAGTAGCCTCAAACTGTTGCCTTCAAGCCCTCTTCGACTTTGGCTCCCATCCCTCAGATGCAAACGCAAGCCCTCGGCTTGCCTCGATACCATCCTTCACGCATGCCTCGAAGTCCTCTTCCCTCAGCTCATTGTTCCTGCTCTAGCAGCCTCGACCTGTTGCCTTCAAGCCCTCTTTGACTTTGGCCCTCACCCCTCAGATGTGCACACAAGCCCTCGGCTTACCTCCATGCCATCCTTGACATACGCCTCGACGTCCGCTTCCATCGGCTCATCGTCCCTGCTTTGTCCATGGTCCCTCGGATGCGCACACAACCCCACGACTTGCCTCCATGCCACCCTTCACCGTACCCGAAGACGTCCAACCAAGTCTATGTGTATCCTGCAAACCTGCACACTCTCATACACATATTAGATCACCTTGAAACCCTAACTTAATCATATTGACACACACATCAAAACCCATGATCCTCCCGATCATACATGGGCCGATTGCCCCAATATTAAACACGGGGAGATTATCTACACATAATATGATCGAGCCCATATTTATTTATGTGGTTGGTACGGTAGTTCAATGATAACCCATTAGTGGAGCGAGTTATCATTAATGGAATGGGCTTAGGATCCATTAAGAGACCAAAATCAACTCCACCTCATGGTCCCTATTGTAGTCTATATATACCTCATGGAGTCATGAGACCAAGGCCACAAGAATAAACACTAAGCCTCTTTTTTCTCTACCTCTTATCTTCTCTCTCCTAGGGTTGGCGCCGACGACGAAGGGGAAGAAGAAAGCTCACGGTGGAGCGGGAAGAAGACCATTCTTCTTCTTCTTCTCTTTTTTTCTTCTTCCTCTCTTGGCGTGCACAACAAGGAGGAGAGGTGGTCGGCGCAAAGGAAGTCTTCTCCTTCCTTTGGCCGGCGGTGCAAGGGAGCAAGGAGGAACTGGTGGCTAGGGTTTTTGTGTGGAACAGAATCCTTTCTCTTCTTCATCTTCTTCTTCTTAATTCTCTACTCTTCTTCCTTTGGCCGACGCATCCTTGAGGCTTGGAGTTGGCCGGAGGCGCAAGGAGGAGAAGTAGGTTGTCGGTCGTCGCAAGGTGAAGGACTTCACTTCTTCTCTTTTGATCGGCGCAAGCTTGGAGAAGGAAGAAGGAGGCTTTGGTGACTTCGTTTCTTGGAAGATCGTCGCCCACACGACATCCAAGAAGAGGATAGGAATATAGTAGAAGATCGAGAGGTAAATAAGAGGTATAAATCTTGTGTTGTTCTTGTGTTTAATTATTGAATTCATGTTTATCATGAACCTTGAGATCAAACACAAAAATCGGCAATCTAATTCGTCATCTTTTCCGCGGCTAATCGATGAAGGAGTTTGAATTGCTTGAACAACAAGTTTGTTCAAGCGATCACTCAATTGATTAGGTTGTAACGCCCGCTTTTTTTTTCCATAAGCGGCGTTACGTTAACATGCTTAGGGCATGTAGACATCATAAGGCAGCAGAATAACATAACTTATATATGCCCTGTTACCATTCTTAACTTATTGACATGGGAACCTTAGCATATTAACTTTGAACTTAAGCATCATATCATGTCTCACAAAACATCATATCATAAGGTCATAAGGTTTCATAAGTCATTATTCAAACATATAAGTAAACATATAGTTTCCTGGGCCAAGTCACTACGACACACATGCGTTCTTGCCCTCCTGCTGCTTCCTTCATTGTCCCCTTGAATGATCTGCGGTATAAGGAAATAAGACTATAAGCACACAGGCTTAGTAAGACTCTTTCCTACTCACAAAACCATTCATCATTCATCATCTCATAATGAGCACATAAAACATTAACATACTTGGTGCTCTACTTAGAACATAATATCTTTCGTCACTTGTCGTATAGATAGCATGGCATGAACATAATCATAGTAACATTCTAAGCATGGCATGATACATGGCATAAACATAAACATCATAAACATTCTAAGCATGGCATAATTCATGGCATAAACATAAACATCATAAACATTCTAAGCATGGCATAATTCATGGCATAAACATAAACATCATAGACATTCTAAGCATGGCATAATTCAAGGCATAATTCATAAACATAGTGAACATAATTCATGGCATAGATTATAAACATAGTGAACATTCTAAGCATGGCATAATTCATGGCATAAACATAAACATCATAGACATTCTAAGCATGGCATAATTCATGGCATAATTCATAAACGTAGTGAACATTCTAAGCATGGCATAATTCATGGCATAATTCATAAACGTAGTGAACATTCTAAGCATGGCATAATTCATGGTATAAAACCTATCATAGCATATGAACCTCTTCCTAACATAATCATGGCATAGATCATTCATTGTCATGCATACTTCTTAACATGAAACGTAAGCATAAAATCTTATCATTATAGCATAATGCATAACATGAATGGATGCATGAGTGGAATGCATATACATAAGGGATGCTTAACTTTTAAAACATACTTTTAAATGCTTAAACATAATCATCATACATCATTTGGGGTCCCCGGCTTGTACCACATATATACATCATAGCGCGCATCCCTAGCAAGTCCGAGGTCGCGAGCCCCAACCTACTAGGGTAAGGACAGCATAGTCGGTAGTCCCCGAACCGAGGCGTTCTTAAGGTGCCCATCCCTGTTGCCCAGCTCCGGTAGGGCCAGAACCGTGGACAGCTACGGTAGTCCAAAACCGGGGCGTTCTTAAGGTGCCCATCCCTTGGACCCATACTTCGGTCCGGTACAAGCCCATACATAAAGTAAAATACTTTTCATGTGTCATCATTCATCATTCATTCATAGCATACTAAACATAGCATAACTTGTTACGGCTCGGCCCGTCTACCGGCCCATTTACCGGTCCTCTTGACCGTCGTACCGTCAACCATCGACCGTGCCATTTAGCATATTTATGCCTTAAAGACATAAGAATCATCTTTCATTCATCATACTTGTCATTCATCATACTTAACATCATAGCTGTGCCTTAAAGGCATGTACTTAACTTCATTCATAAGACATGGCATACATACATCTTATTCATAAATCATGGTATACATATGTATCATTCATAAGACATGGCATGTATCATTCTGATCATGAACATAAACATAACATACTTAACATGGCATCATTTTCATTCTTAAACATGGCATCATCCTCATTCTTAAACATAAACATAACATACTTAACATGGCATCATTCATATCATGAACCTAACATATCATAGCATCATTTTATCATGATCATAACTCTATCATTCTTATCATGGCATCATTCATATCTTGAACATAAACTTATCATATTTATCATGGCAACACATAAACATATACTTGAAGTTAAAGGCTCAACCCTAACCCTTGGGTCCTCGAGGTTGGCCGAAACATATGGGGTCTCTAGGGTACCCCAAAAATTCCCAAAAATTGTATTAAACCTCTAGACATCATGAGAGTACATTAAACATCATGATTGGGATTTTTATCATCATTTTAGACCCCTAAACATGGCGGCCGAAACCCTAGGGTGTCCTAGGGTGCTTGCTTAGGTTCCTTCATGTTGGCCAAAACCCTAGGGTATCCTAGGTAGTCCAAAAATTCCCAAAAATTATACTTACCCTATACACATCATAAGGGAATATTAAATAATATTATCAAGATTTTTGGCATAATTATAGACCTGTAAATCATGGTGGCCGAAACCCTTAAACTTAGGGTTCCTAGTTTTGTTTCTTTCATGTTGGCCGAAACCCTAGGGTGTCCTAGGTACTCCAAAAATCCCCAAAAATTATACTTAACCTCTACACATCATAAGGGAACATTAAATAACATTATCATGATTTTTATCATAATTATAGACCTGTAAAACATGGTGGCCGAAACCCTTAAACTTAAGGTTCTTAGTTTGGTTTCTTTCATGTTGGCCGAAACCCTAGGGTGTCCTAGGGTGCTCCAAAAATTCCCAAAAATTGTACATAACCTCTACAATCATAAGGGAACATTAAATAACATTATCATGATTTTTAGCATAATTATAGACCTGTAAAACATGGTGGCCGAAACCCTTAAGCATGAGGGTCTTGGTTTTCTTTCCTTTCAACATCAAATTCGAAAACTAACCAATATATCATGCTAAAAATCATGAAAATCATAGGGAACTATTATACCACAGGTGAGGGAGTCTTACCTTGGGGTTTCTTGATTTTTAGACCTTAGATGGAAAGAAGAAGGAAGACTTGTTGTCTCTTGATCACCCCTAGCCTTGGAACCTTAGGAAACCTTTAGATCTTGGTGGTAGGACCTTATTGTGGAGTTTTCCCAAGGGGAAACCCCTTCTTGGTGCTCGGCAAGAATGAGGGGAGGAAGAGTTTCGAAAATGCAAGTAATGGGAGAAGAGGTAACTCCCAAAACCCCCCTTTAATAGCCCATTAAGGAGGCAAATGAAGAGTCTCTCCATGACTCTTCATCTTCTTCTTAATCTTAACTTATATCCACTTCATTTCCTCATAGAAATCCCTTGCTAGGTGAGTTGGTTAAGGCTTACATGGTTGTACAAGAGGTCCAAGGTTCAATCCTTGGCTCATGCACCTTTATTTTTTTTTATTTCATTTATTTTATTATTTCTATTTCCTAAATCCGAAAATCCCCCTAAAATCACCCATAATTATGCCAATATTCCTAAATAAAATTCTTTTATATTTATATTAATTTTACCTAATTTATATTAATTTTACCTAATTAATATCCATTTTTGGAGCCCATTTAAAGCTCATTGGTACTTAGTTTTCTCAATTTAAATGAGAAAACATGGATTTTCTATGCCAAAGTTCTCCTTAATATTTCTAGGTCCCTTGGAAAATTATTTAAACATGCTTAATATTTTAAGAAAATATTAAGAGAATTTTCCGGGTCGTTACAATCCCCCATACCTCGTGAAAGTTCGTCCTCGAACTTAGAATAACTCCGGGTACTTGCGCCTCATCTCGTCCTCGCGCTCCCAGGTAGCTTCTTCGAACCGTTGACTTTGCCATAGGACCTTGACTAAGGCACTTCCTTACTCCCCAGCTTCTTGACTTCCCTATCTAAAATCTGGATGGGTCTGCTCTCATAGCTTAGGTCCTCTTGCACTTGCACCGTCTGTGGCTCGATCACTTGGTCCATATTTGGGGTACACTTTTTCAGCAGGGACACATGGAATACGTTATGGATAGCTGACATCTCTGGAGGTAGCTCCAGCTCATATGGCACCTTACCGACTCTTTTCAGAATCAGGTACGGCCCCACATAGCGCGGACTTAATTTTCCTTTCTTCCCAAATCTGGTCACTCCCTTCATAGGAGCCACTTTGAGAAATACCCAATCTCCAGCATTAAATTCCAGTGGTCTACGCCGGACATCGACATAACTCTTCTGCCGGCTCTGAGCAGTCTCTATCCGTTGTCGAATAGTCTGTATAGCCCGGGTGGCGCTATCGATAACCTCCGTTGTGAGCCCCATTTCCTTCTTTTCACCACCCTCGTACCAGCAAATCGGAGACCTACATCTCCTCCGGGTCGCTGGTGTTCTGCTTTTACTTGCTGGCAAGTCATGCAAGTACTAACATACTGAGCCACATCCCTCTTCATTCCGGACCACCAAAACTTCTCCTTCAGATCCTGATACATCTTGGTGGATCCTGGATGCATCGAGTAAGGGGTTCCGTGAGCTTCTGCCAGTATTTCCTTTCGAAGCTCCGAATCGTTAGGAATACATAGACAATCCCTAAGGTAGAGTACTCCCCCTTTGGCGATATGGAAACCATCGCCCTTTCCTTCTAGGATCTCTTGTTTTATTTCCTGAAGACTCAAGTCACCCTTTTGTTTAGGGTTTAGGTGGAAAGTCGCTCGGAGATGACTTCGACCCTAAAATTCATAATTTCTCATTCGAGTGGTCAGGGTAACTTAGATATGGACACCAAGGTGGCACTTGACTTTCGGCTAAGTGCATCGGCCACTTTGTTTGCCTTCCCTGGATGGTAGAAGATCTCGCAGTCATAGTTCTTCACCAACTCAAGCCATCGGCGTTGTCTCATATTCAGGTCTTTCTGAGTGAAGAAGTACCGCAGACTCTGGTGGTCTGTATAAATCTTACACTGCGCTCCGTACAGAAAATGCCCCCATATCCTAAGAGCGAAGACCACCGCGGCCGGTTCCAGATCATGAGTGGGGTAGTTCTGCTCATGTTCCTTGAGTTGCCTAGAGGCATAAGCAATGACCTTACCACTCTGCCTAAGTACCGCTCCAAGTCTTAGCTTGGAAGCATCGCTGTATATATCGAAGTTCTGATCATCTCTTTGACATATAATTGGCTAATGTCATTATTAACTCCATGATATAATTATATGCATATATCATAGTTATATACTTATTTTAATTATGGGTAAACCTAATAATAGTATGCTTCCGAATATTAGTTCTCAGCCCGAGTTACGAATTATATTAGTTGTATAATTATTATAGAATAGGTGAGATCCTACTTATTATATCACCATAAAATAACTTAAGGTAGTCTTATATATTATATATAAGATATCAGTGACCCATAACCTATAATAAGTGTTAACCTACCCTACCCTATACGTCCCTACCTAAGTTATACCATATGACCTATACCATTAATTATATCGGTATTAATATCATGGAACTAATGCTATACGCTAACATAGGTGAGAGTGTTAAAACCTCCTGTGGGTAGGCTATCAGAAAATTTTCTACATGTGACTATATTATAGATTATACATAATATCATAAATTATAGTTTCTTTCCTACGCCTATATTATTCTAAATATTTAATTCCTAAAATAGAATAAAGTATCATTCATCGTTACATATCGTAACGTACTTTTCATCATAAATATCATTCATACTGGCATACCTTAAACTCATAAAACATCTTCCTACTATAAGATATGTACAGAGGTACTTACTTGGAAGCTGCAGGAAGAGGGCTTGATGTGTGTGTAGTGAGATGGTTACTGCTCTGATACCAACCTGTAACGCCCGCTTTTTTTTTCCATAAGCGGCGTTACGTTAACATGCTTAGGGCATGTAGACATCATAAGGCAGCAGAATAACATAACTTATACATGCCCTGTTACCATTCTTAACTTATTGACATGGGAACCTTAGCATATTAACTTTGAACTTAAGCATCATATCATGTCTCACATAACATCATATCATAAGGTCATAAGGTTCCATAAGTCATTATTCAAACATATAAGTAAACATATAGTTTCCTGGGCCAAGTCACTACGACACACATGCGTTCTTGCCCTCCTGCTGCTTCCTTCATTGTCCCCTTGAATGATCTGCGGTATAAGGAAATAAGACTATAAGCACACAGGCTTAGTAAGACTCTTTCCTACTCACAAAACCATTCATCATTCATCATCTCATAATGAGCACATAAAACATTAACATACTTGGTGCTCTACTTAGAACATAACATCTTTCGTCACTTGTCGTATACATAGCATGGCATGAACATAATCATAGTAACATTCTAAGCATGGCATGATACATGGCATAAACATAAACATCATAAACATTCTAAGCATGGCATAATTCATGGCATAAACATAAACATCATAAACATTCTAAGCATGGCATAATTCATGGCATAAACATAAACATCATAGACATTCTAAGCATGGCATAATTCAAGGCATAATTCATAAACATAGTGAACATAATTCATGGCATAGATCATAAACATAGTGAACATTCTAAGCATGGCATAATTCATGGCATAAACATAAACATCATAGACATTCTAAGCATGGCATAATTCATGGCATAATTCATAAACGTAGTGAACATTCTAAGCATGGCATAATTCATGGCATAATTCATAAACGTAGTGAACATTCTAAGCATGGCATAATTCATGGTATAAAACCTATCATAGCATATGAACCTCTTCCTAACATAATCATGGCATAGATCATTCATTGTCATGCATACTTCTTAACATGAAACGTAAGCATAAAATCTTATCATTATAGCATAATGCATAACATGAATGGATGCATGAGTGGAATGCATATACATAAGGGATGCTTAACTTTTAAAACATACTTTTAAATGCTTAAACATAATCATCATACATCATTTGGGGTCCCCGGCTTGTACCACATACATACATCATAGCGCGCATCCCTAGCAAGTCCGAGGTCGCGAG
Organism: Boesenbergia rotunda; assembly: GCA_024364735.1. Classification (NCBI taxonomy): domain Eukaryota; kingdom Viridiplantae; phylum Streptophyta; class Magnoliopsida; order Zingiberales; family Zingiberaceae; genus Boesenbergia; species Boesenbergia rotunda. The sequence goes on from JAGFNQ010001548.1 coordinate 381,263, forward strand.
CCCCAACCTACTAGGGTAAGGACAGCATAGTCGGTAGTCCCCGAACCGAGGCATTCTTAAGGTGCCCATCCCTGTTGCCCAGCTCCGGTAGGGCCAGAACCGTGGACAGCTACGGTAGTCCAAAACCGGGGCGTTCTTAAGGTGCCCATCCCTTGGACCCATACTTCGGTCCGGTACAAGCCCATACATAAAGTAAAATACTTTTCATGTGTCATCATTCATCATTCATTCATAGCATACTTAACATAGCATAACTTGTTACGGCTCGGCCCGTCTACCGGCCCATTTACCGGTCCTCTCGACCGTCGTACCGTCAACCATCGACCGTGCCGTTTAGCATATTTATGCCTTAAAGACATAAGAATCATCTTTCATTCATCATACTTGTCATTCATCATACTTAACATCATAGCTGTGCCTTAAAGGCATGTACTTAACTTCATTCATAAGACATGGCATACATACATCTTATTCATAAATCATGGCATACATATGTATCATTCATAAGACATGGCATGTATCATTCTGATCATGAACATAAACATAACATACTTAACATGGCATCATTTTCATTCTTAAACATGGCATCATCCTCATTCTTAAACATAAACATAACATACTTAACATGGCATCATTCATATCATGAACCTAACATATCATAGCATCATTTTATCGTGATCATAACTCTATCATTCTTATCATGGCATCATTCATATCCTGAACATAAACTTATCATATTTATCATGGCAACACATAAACATATACTTGAAGTTAAAGGCTCAACCCTAACCCTTGGGTCCTTGAGGTTGGCCGAAACATATGGGGTCTCTAGGGTACCCCAAAAATTCCCAAAAATTGTATTAAACCTCTAGACATAATGAGAGTACATTAAACATCATGATTGGGATTTTTATCATCATTTTAGACCCCTAAACATGGCGGCCGAAACCCTAGGGTGTCCTAGGGTGCTTGCTTAGGTTCCTTCATGTTGGCCGAAACCCTAGGGTATCCTAGGGTAGTCCAAAAATTCCCAAAAATTATACTTACCCTATACACATCATAAGGGAATATTAAATAACATTATCAAGATTTTTGGCATAATTATAGACCTGTAAATCATGGTGGCCGAAACCCTTAAACTTAGGGTTCCTAGTTTTGTTTCTTTCATGTTGGCCGAAACCCTAGGGTGTCCTAGGGACCTCCAAAAATCCCCAAAAATTATAATTAACCTCTACACATCATAAGGGAACATTAAATAACATTATCATGATTTTTAGCATAATTATAGACCTGTAAAATATGGTGGCCGAAACCCTTAAACTTAAGGTTCTTAGTTTGGTTTCTTTCATGTTGGCCGAAACCCTAGGGTGTCCTAGGGTACTCCAAAAATTCCCAAAAATTGTACATAACCTCTACACATCATAAGGGAACATTAAATAATATTATCATGATTTTTAGCATAATTATAGACCTGTAAAACATGGTGGCCGAAACCCTTAAGCATGAGGGTCTTGGTTTTCTTTCCTTTCAACATCAAATTCGAAAACTAACCAATATATCATGCTAAAAATCATGGAAATCATAGGGAACTTTTATACCACAGGTGAGGGAGTCTTACCTTGGGGTTTCTTGATTTTTAGACCTTAGATGGAAAGAAGAAGGAAGACTTGTTGTCTCTTGATCACCCCTAGCCTTGGAACCTTAGGAAACCTTTAGATCATGGTGGTAGGACCTTATTGTGGAGTTTTCCCAAGGGGAAATCCCTTCTTGGTGCTCAGCAAGAATGAGGGGAGGAAGAGTTTTGAAAATGCAAGTAATGGGAAGAAGAGGTAACTCCCAAAACCCCCCTTTAATAGCCCATTAAGGAGGCAAATGAAGAGTCTCTCCATGACTCTTCATCTTCTTCTTAATCTTAACTTATATCCACTTCATTTCCTCATAGAAATCCCTTGCTAGGTGAGTTGGTTAAGGCTTACATGGTTGTACAAGAGGTCCAAGGTTCAATCCTTGGCTCATGCACCTTTATTTTTATTTTATTTTTATTTCATTTATTTTATTATTTCTATTTCCTAAATTCTGAAAATCCCCCTAAAATCACCCATAATTATGCCAATATTCCTAAATAAAATTCTTTTATATTTATATTAATTTTACCTAATTTATATTAATTTTACCTAATTTATATTAATTTTACCTAATTAATATCCATTTTTGGAGCCCATTTAAAGCTCATTGGTACTTAGTTTTCTCAATTTAAATGAGAAAACATGGATTTTCTATGCCAAAGTTCTCCTTAATATTTCTAGGTCCCTTGGAAAATTATTTAAACATGCTTAATATTTTAAGAAAATATTAAGAGAATTTTCCGGGTCGTTACATAGGTTCTCTCCATTCGGATTGTTTCTAATTAATAGAAAATTTTAATCCGGGGGCATGAAAAGAATTGCATCCAAACGGGAAGAAACTAACAATTGGTATCATAGCCAAGGTTTCCGATTTTGTGTGTTTTGGATTCGGTTACTTTCATGCATTTTTCATATATAATTTTATGCCAGATAATAGTAGGATGTGCGTAGACTAACTCTTTGGTTGCAGGCATAAGATCCAACTATTATGGCTATGTGATTGTATATGATTGTGTGTGTGTGTGTGATTGTAATAATTTATTTGTATCCTTAGGGATGATGAGGCTATTAGTATATAATTTTTGTAATTAAATACGGCATTGTTAGCCACTTGTTTTAATTTACTTTCGATCTAGATTTGTTGTACACTCCTTCGTGGAGTATAGGATCGATGAATGTAAATTAAAATAATTTTTTATCTCGGCTCGGGGCTTCTTCTTGCTTGCGCATGGTGAAGGAAGATGGAGATGAGGTAGCAACACAATTGGAGGCGTATTGGAGAACAAAAGCCATAATAGTTGAAAAATTAGTTTTTCATATTTATTGCTTATTGTTTGATATGCTTGTTGTGCGTGCTTGGAAAATTCCTCGATTTTAAATTACTAAGTGGGAGAGGGAATCATTGAGTCTCATGGTCTTCATTACCAATTTAATAAGTGATGCGAACAAACTTGCGCGTTGGCTCTGGGTGCTTTCCTCCATATGGGATGAGCTTGTTTCGTGGATCACTAGGTCAAATATGATTTTAGGAAATTAATTAGGAGCGTGTGATTTTCCCCATCGGAAGGGACATAATCCTAGATAATTGCCTTAGTATCGTGTAATGGTGTACACTTAGATGCAAATAATAGTATCCTCCCCATCGGAGTCACTGCTATTATTAGTATGGCCGAAGATAAACCAACTATTAATTTTATTTGTCAAAAAGTAAGCATGAAAAGATAATAAAATTAATGGGTAAAACCTCTTACAAATATTTGAATTTGTATACGTCCACACTATTGTGGCATACAAAATCCACAGTGTTTTGAGGTGTTGGTGTTTTTAAAATTTTATTGTTTGAGGAATCAATATTATTTTAAAAACTAATGTTTTGACCATTGTGATTCTCAGGATTTTTCAAAATGGCTTTCAACCCACATGCTGTTATTTTAAAAGAAAAAAAATTTACTGGTCACAATTATTTCGATTGGAAAAGGAACCTGAATATTGTCTTAACTGCCGAGGAGTATAAATTTGTACTCTTTGAGATCTGTCCCGCTAAGCCTAGTGAAAATTCTAGTGAAGAGGAGAAGGAGAGTTATAGGAAGTGGATTAAGGTAGATGAGATGACGCGGTGTTACATTTTGGCTTCTATGTCAAATGTACTTCAACATCAGCATCAGGCCTATGCTACTGCATATGACATGATGCTGAATCTCAAGGAACTCTTCGGACACCAGAATCGGGCTGCTAGACAAGAGGCTATGAGAAACTTAATGACGACCACCATGGCTGAGGGAACTCCCATGAGGGATCATGTCCTCAAAATGATGACTCATTTGAATGAGATGGAAGTCCTTGGAGCAGAGATCGATGGGGAAACCCAAGTCGATATCATTCTCCAGTCACTACCTAGGAGCTTTGAGCAGTTTCGCCTGAACTACAATTTGAACAAGAGGACATATTCATTGGTGGAACTTCTAATAGAACTCCAGGCGGCAGAGGGGCTATTTGGTCAAAGTGCTAAAGCTTTTGTTGCTGAAAATGTTTCTACTTCTAAGACGAAAGACAAGAAGAAGAAGAAACTAGGTTTAGCAAAGAATGCAGCTGGATCTTAAGGACCTCAGGCTGGAGTGAAGAAGCCGAAAGGCAAGTGTTTCACGTGCAAGCAGATTGGACATTGGAAGGTGGACTATCCCCACCGAAAGGAGAACAATAAAGGTATATCTTTTTCATTAGTTGTTGAAACATATTTAGCAGTGTTAACTACCGGTGCCTAGTGTGTAGATACGGGAGCCACTGATCATGTCTACAATTCTTTGTAAGGGTTCTAGGAAACTAGACGACTAGCTGAGGGTGAGATTACCGTCTACATGGGCAATGCTACGGAGGTGGCGGCTATTGCAATGGGAGATGTTTATTTATCTTTTAATAGGAATAAATCTTTGGTTTTGAGAAATTGTCTTTACATATCTTCTTATAGAAAGAATTTAATTTTAGTTTCTAAATTATTTTTGGATGAATATTCTGTTTCTTTTAATGATAAGGTTGCTATCAAAAGGAATAGAGAGATTATCTGTTCTGGAGCGTTGGTTGACAATTTCTACACTCTTGAACCAATAACTCCCACGATGCAAATAGAAATTAATAACTGTTCATCTAATCATAATAAGAGAAAACAACCTTCGAAAATGAACTAAACGTATCTTTGGCTTCTAAGGTTAGGTCATATTAACTTCAGTATAATTCAAAGGTTGATAACCGATGGACCTATAGGTTCATTGGTGGTGGACGATTTCCCAACCTGCGAATCTTGCTTGGAAGGTAAAATGACCAACAGGCCTTTTAAGGCCAAGGGGTATAGAGCCAAAGATGTGTTGGAATTGGTTCATTCTGATTTGTGTGGTCCAATGTCTATCCAGGCTAGAGGTGACTTTGAATATTTCGTCACATTTATAGACGACTATTCAAGGTATGGATACATTTATTGTAGCGACCCGCCTTCTCTGCCTTAGACGGATCGTTACTTTATCTACTTCTTGACTCTAATGCACGACTAAGAATGCGGAAATCTTTTTTTTTTTCTTCTCAATTTAAATCTATCTATGATATACTAACTCTAATAGTCATGCATGATATAATGCCATACTTCTTTACATCTATAGGACTTTTCTGCAATGGTACCAGTCGACTGCGATCTGACCAGTCGACTGGTATCGGCCTCAGAAAGTTTCTGGGCGCGGCACCAGTCGACTGGCCTCTTGGCAGTCGACTGGTGTATCGGACAGAAGCTACTGTTTGATAGGGCAGTCGACTGGTTCTGAACCAGTCGACTGGCACGCCTGAAAACTGAAAATTCATATTCGAAACTTAGTTTCAAAAAGCCCACTAAACATATAGTTTCAAGCCATAACAAGACACAACACCATTTCTATACTCTATACTAGTTTCCTAAATATTTTAGCCAATCAAAACAACTTCATAAACTCGAAATTAGAACTTTTGTGGAAGTAAATAAGCTATTCAAGTTTATATGAACTTTAACCTTAGAGTTTGTACCAATCTTGACTCCTATGCATTCATAACACCAAATACATGTTCTATAACCTTGCTAAAGCATTATGAAATGTGAATGCAACTTTTCTAAACATATTTAAGCAATAAAACTTGATTCAAAGGGGAACAGTACTATCTTGGCACATGCATCAATATCTCCAACAAAATATCAATATTCCAAACTACTCACACTTCTACTCATCCAATGCAATCATAAGGATATGTATGCTAAATGAAATGACATGGAATCTTTACTCTAAGAAATTGAGCATGTAAGACTATCCAAAGCTTAAATGTTCGCTAAACTCCATAAAGCAATAACTTGGAATTTGAATAAACTTAAACATTGTAATTCAAATAACTAAATTGTCTCATCTCAAGGATCTCTCCAAAATCAGCCACCACACACACATCGCTCAGCATCGCCTTGTCGCCTTCCTTCAGAATTGCTTGTCTTTACCTTTTCCTACAGTAAGAGGAAATGCATCTATAAGCATAAAGCTTAGTAAGTACTATCTAGCTCACAAAATCTTGAAATGTGCAAACATGCTTCTTGAACAATATGAAATCACATGAGATACTTATATGCTTGAAAGAAACACTAAGAACATGTATAACTCGAAAACATGCATACTCAAGCATTAATAAATCTTAACTCACTTTTCTTGACTTAACTTGAAACTTTAGCAATTCTTTAACTTTAAATCTTCCTTTAACATTTAGAAAACTTTCTTAAACTTTAGAAAACTTTGCTAAAGCATATACTTGAAAATAATAATAACTTGGATCCACTTAAGACGTAAGTACCATCTTATGCGCGTTCCCTAAAAGGTTGGGGTAGCGAGCCACCAATCCTAATAGAGCAGACCTTGGTCTACCAGGGCCAAGACCTTGGAATTGGACACCTGGATTTCTTTAACGACGCCCTTGGACGCCGGGTACTAGTCTTATAAAATAAAATAGCTTTTCTTTCTTTTCTTTCTTATCTTTAAATGCCTTGGCATTTTAATGAGCCTCTTGTGTGCCCAAATCCCTAAGTCTTGACTTTTGGGGATTTCTTAAGGCCTTGGCCTTTTCTTTTCCTGTCTTTATCTTCTCTTTTCTTCTCTTATAACTTTTCTTAGTCCCTAATCTCATATAGGGTACTTAATCAAACATATACAAGCATGAAATAATCTAGAGTTACATGCAAAAATCATAACTAAAGGAAAATTTTGCATCTTTAACTTTCTAACGGAAAATCTTGCGGAAAACCCGCCTCTTACTGCAGGTGAGCAGTACTTACCTTGATATCTTGGACTTACAACCAAGAACGGCGTCGGAGGTTCGGAAGAAAATTGAGATCTCGGAGAATTCTTCGCGCCTACGCGTTCCTCTCGTCGCGGGGATCCCGAATATAGGAATATCTCTCGGAGGAGAGCCTTGGCCGGCCCTCTAGAGCTTGGTGTTGTTTCGCCCAAGAGAGGAGAGGGGAAGGAGTCGGCGCAAGCTTGGGCGAGGGAGAGGGTTTGAGAGAAAATAAAATTCCTCTCTTAACTTATCTATTTATACTATCTTTATGGAAAAAAAAACGTAACTACTTTATAAATTTATTTCTCTCCACCTTTTGTTGTGCTTGATACCCTAGCCCAGCCGGTCACGTGCGCGCTTGCTCCTCCGGTGGTCGCGGGTTCGAACCCCTTGCTGCCCTTTAACGTTTTTCCTTTTTTAAAAATACTAAACGGACTCGAAAAATTCCTAAAAATGTCTAGAATATTTCTAAACCATTTTTAAATAATTCTAAGGACATTAAGAACTAAAAATGGAAATTTTGGGGCATTACATTTATTTGATGTGTAGCAAGTCTGAATACTTTGACAGGTTCAAAGAATTCAAGGCTGATGTGGAGAAACGTCAAGGTAAAAGTATCAAGACACTACGGTCTGATCGTGGTGGTGAGTACCTCTTGGGAGAGTTTAGGAGTTACTTATCAAAGGTTGGGATTCAATCCCAATTGTCTGCACCTGGTACACCCCACCAGAAAGGTATGGCGGAGCGAAGGAATAGGACTCCTATGAAGATGGTTAGATCGATGATGAGTTTTTCTGAATTACCGGATTCGTTCTGGGGGTATGCTCTGGAAACGGCAATGTACATTCTGAACTTGGTACCTTCTAAATCAGTACCCTCTACTCCTACGGAATTATGGACTGGGCATAAGCCTAGTCTGAGACATATTCGGATTTGGGGTAGTCCAGCACATATTCTAAAGGGAGACGTTGATAAGTTAGAATATCGTATAGAAGTACGCATGTTCGTAGGCTATCCTAGAGGATCAAAAGGTGGTTTATTTTATAGTCCTAAAGATCAGAAGGTCATCGTTAGCACGAATGCCCAATTTTTAGAAGAGGACTATGTAATGAACCACAAGCCCATGAGTATGATTGTTCTAAAGGAAATGAGAGGGGATGTTCATACTTCAGTACTAACGGTACAGGAGGACATACCACAAGTGACTGCACCGCATGCCACAGTGGATATATGTAACGACCCGAAAAATTCTCTTAATATTTTCTTAAAATATTAAGCATATCTAGATAATTTTCCGAGGAACCTAGAAATATTAATGCGAACTTTGGCCTAGAGAATCCATGTTTTCTCATTTAAATTGGGAAAAAGGGCACTAATGGGCCTTATATGGGTTTTTTAGTACCAAAATTTTTGGTGAATTTTAGGTGGAAAATTTTAGAAATATGAAGGGATTTTAATAAGAAATATTAACATAATTATGGGGGAATTTTTAAGGGATTTTCAAAAATACTAGGAAAATAAAATAAAATAAGTGGAAAAAATTGTGCATCTACCAAGGATTGAACCTTGGACCTCTTGTACAACCATGTATGCTTTAACCAACTCACCTAGCAAGGGATTTCTATGAGGAAATGAAGTGGATATAGGTTGAGGCTTCGAAGAAGATGAAGGGTCATGGAGAGACTCTTCATTTGCCTCCTTGATGAGTTATAAAGAGGGGGGTTTGGGAGTTACTTCTTCCTTGCATGGATTGCATTTTCTTCCTCCCTCCTCCCTAATCCTAGCCGAACACCACAAGGGTCATTCTCCCTTGGAAAAGCTCCACAAGAGGTCTCATCACCAAGATCTAAGGATTTTCCAAGGATACAAAGGCAAGGGGGTTCAAGTGTCCAAAGAAATTACAATTTTCTTCTCTTTTAAGGTCTAAAAATTAAGATCAACCAAGGTAAGACTCCCTCACCTGTGGTATAATAGTTCTTTAGGATTTTCATGATTTTTGGCATAATATAAGGTGTGATTTTGGGTTTGGATGTTGAGAAAAATCATGTTCTAGACCCTTATGAGTTTCGGCCACCAAGTTTTTGGGGTTCATGATGATGTTAAAAATCTGGATTATGCTTTCTAAGACCCCTTAGAGTTGGGTATCATTATAGGGATTTTCATGGCTAGAGGGGGGATTTAACCCTTCACTCATGTATCTTGTATACCCATATGGTACAAAGGGAGGTGGAAGGGATTTATGTGAAATTCTTACAAGGTTTTGTGACCTTATGGGGTTCGGCCAAGAAGGGCCTAGGGCCAAGGGTTAGGGACTTACCTCAAGTAAGGGCCTTAATGACCCTAGGGTATGGTGTGGTGAATGTTTAATGGTTGATTGGGGATGTTAATGGAATTTTTCCATGCACCCATGTCTTAATGGGTTTCAGCCAGCCCTAGGAAGGAGACCTAAAGGTTAGGGTTAACCCTAATCATGAGCCCTAATGGCTCCCTATGGTCTTATAGGTAATGTATGGTTGTTCCTTTACCTTATGCTATCTTATATGTTTATGGAATTGATGGAACTCCTCCCATAAGTTTCAGCCAAGCAATGCATCTAGGGTTTGGGGTGGAGTTAGGGTTCGAAGAGTGATGGTTTATGCTTATTATGAAGTATATATATAGGTTCAAGCATGTGGTAGAAATCATGTTACCTATAACCCTAATCTTAAGCACCATGCTTTATGTTGCATGTTATGATTGGATGCCATGCTTATTAGGGTTTATTATGAAGGATATGTACGTATGTCATGTCTTATGAATGATAGGTATGTATGCCATGTTTATGAATAATTTGTATGTATGTCATGATTTATGAATGAAGTGTACATATGCCATGTTTAAGAATGGAAAGGAAGAATGAAGTTAAAGTTCATGCCTTTAAGGCATAACGATGATGTTAAGTATGATGAATGAATGAATATGCTATGAATGATGATGAATGAAAAGCATGTGAAAGCATTTTATTTTATTTTATGGGCTTGTACCAGACCTAAGTAAGGTCCACGGTGTAGGACCGGTGCCGTCGATAGAGGGGGGGTGAATATCGATCGTGAAAACTTCGCGGAAATCTTCGTAACTTTCGTTCTAGACTTAGAGTGTTAGCGCAGCGGAAAATAAATCAAATGAAGAAAAACAGAACAAAAGACACGGGGGATTTTTACTTGGATCACGACCCCCCAGGGTCAGTACATCCAAGGCCTATGCACGGGAACGCCCGTCCACTATTGGTCTCCTTCCCGGACTTTCCGGAGGCGGAGAAACCCGACTTACAGTGTAAGATTTACAAGCAATAATATAGAAAAATTAAGTGCGTAATTAAATGAAATTAAACCAAACAAAAATCTGAGACTCGGCCGATCTGGACCTCCGAAGTGCCGCGCACCTCCTCCTGGAGCCTCCCGGTCGTAGAGCCTTGTTTCTAGCGCGTTGTCGTCGGTTGGAATGATCAGAATAGCTCTGGAATGTTGTATCTGAAGCTGAGGGGTCGAAGCCCCTTATATAGGCCTCCTGGGGGCGGCCTGGACGCTGGGGGCGCTCCGGAAGACTCGGTCAACTCTTATCCTTGCGCCTACCTCGTCGCTGGTGATAAGATCGTTGACCAGGTCACCCCGGACCTCCAGGGCGCCTTCATGATGGCTTATCTGTGTTTTGAGTTCGAAACTGCACATACAGCTTTGAACCAGGGTGCCCCGGACGCTCAGGGCGCCCTGCTTGACACATGTTCTGCCTGCTTCACATTTACTATGTTTTTACACTTGGCTCAGGGGGCCCTGGCTGTTCAAGGTGCCCTGGTTGGTGAGGGCGCCCTCCTTGATGGGGGCGCCCTCCTTAAAGCCTTCAAATGGGCTTTTGAGCTTGCTTTGTCTCCGGTTCTTGTTACCTGCAAGATACACAAACACAAAGCATATATACATATAATATTAGGCTTAAGGACTTAGTTCGGACTTCGGATTTGCACGAAACCCTAGGTCGAACCGGCACGAGTTCCTATCCCCGAGAACTCGCCCTTCACCTACTCCTTTCAGGAGACGGTTGCCACCCAGCCCTTCGGGTGGACTTTTACTTAGCTTCCGATTACTCCGGATCTCGAGACGCCTAAACCCTGACCCGTCTCTACTCCTGTCCTTAGTCATCGCTCAGCTAAGTTGCTTAGTCCCTCGGACCAAGTCTTCATTTCCTAGCAGTCCATCGCCAGGTGCCTAGCAGCCCTTCGCTAGGTCTTTGTTACCAAGCGGTCCTTCGCCTGGTGCCTAGCAATCCTTCACTAGGTCTTCTATGCCTAGCAGCCCTTCGCTAGGTGCCTAGCAGCCCTTCGCTAGGTCTTCTATGCCTAGTAGTCCTTCACTAGGTGCCTAGCAGCCCTTCGCTAGGTCTTAGGGTTACGATACCTAGCAGCCCTTCGCTAGGTCTTAAGGTTACGATACCTAGTAGCCCTTCGCTAGGTGCCTAGCAGCCCTTCGCTAGGTCTTAAGGTTACGATACCTAGCAGCCCTTCGCTAGGTCTTAAGGTTACGATACCTAGCAGCCCTTCGCTAGGTGCCCAGCAGCCCTTTGTTGGGACTTAGGGTTTCGATGCCTAGATTGACTAGGACTTTTCTTCAGCTAAGGTAACTTCTCTTCTCCCCTTTGTCTGTTCAATGTATCACTGACTTAAGTGTATTGTCAAACATTAAAACACTTAAAGAGGAATATCATTGATGCAACTTGCACCAACAATCTCCCCCTTTTTGATGTTTGACAATAACTTAAGTTAGATTGGTTTAAAGGGGCTAACTTACTGTCCTTGGGGTAAAAAATGAAAAAGAAAAAAAATGATATAAATTTTGAATCTACATTTTTTATCTTTGGGGAAAATATTTCTAACTTAAGCACACATCTCTCCCCCTTTGACATACATCAAAAAATAAAAGAAAATACTTGCACCAACATTGAAAACCTTTGGTTCTTTGTGAAAATATTTAGTGCAAAATTTTGAAAGATATATTGCAAACTAGTACTTTGAAAAATTATGTAATTTTTTTTTGAAAAATATATGTACCTTAAAAAATGTATTAATTTTTGAATAAGTAAGTACTTTTGGAAAATGCATAACTTTTGAAAGAATGTTATTTTGGAAAATATAAATGTTATGCCTATTTTGCAAGTACTAACTGTGTTTCAAAAATAAGTTTTTTTTATGAAACATAATATTTTTCAAGGTCAAGTAAATATTAATAGAATTTTAAAAAAAATGATAGAACTTTTGGAAGAATATTTGGTTTTGAAAGACATAAGTACTTTTGAAAACATAATATTTGACTTCACTTGGTTAATTTTCCAGTCTGACACTATCCTGGGAACCCTTGTTGACTACAAGGACATTTTCCTAAGTGTCCTGGAAGTTTTCCAACCCAAGTAAATATTATAAAAATTTCATAAGTCACAGAATAATAGGATGTAAGTTAATTTTGAAAAATGTAAAGATTTTAAAGTGATAATACTTGATTTGGTTTATCTTTCAGTCTGACACAATCATAGAAAACCTTGTTGACTACAAGGATATTTTCCTAAGTGTCCTGGAAGATTTTCCAAACTCAAGATATTATTTCAAATTAAAAAAAACAGATGAATTTTTGAAAATAATAGTAATTTTTGAAAATTGATACTATTTTGAAAGAATACTTATGTTTTCAACAGGATTTGAAAAAAAATACCGCTCATGAAAACATTTGAAATATTCAATAATTCTTTTAATTTGATCTCCCCCTAAACTTGACCTAGTCCTGGGAAGCTTGTTGACCACAAGTACTCTTCCTCTAAGTCTTATGGGTTGATTCAAATTAAGAAGAATTATTTAAGAAAAATGGATAATTAAAAAAAACTTTTTATGAAATTCTTCTTTTGATTCTGACTCCCCCTAAATTTGATGCGTCCTAGGAGTCCTTGAAGATCATAAAGTGGACCTTTCCTCTGTGTCTTTAGGGTTTATCAAAGTCAAAGAACCGATAATTTTAAGTAGATAGATTTTGAAGCCACAATTTGGAAAGAAGATAATTTTGAAAACATATGTAATGCAAATTAAGGTGCAGTTTTCAAAAAATATTTTTAATAAAACGAACAAAACACTCCCCCTGCATCCAACACTGTTTGACTCTATCTAAGTGCCTTAAGGAACTTTAGTGTTGTCCTAAGAGGCTTGTGTCTAATTGCGTAAGTCAAACAATTTTTGAAAAGATATAATTTTGAAAAAAACATATAATATGCATATTCAACCAGACAAGCATGAATTCCATAAAAACATTATTATGTTGAAGCACTATTTTGAAAATATATTTTTAGAAAAATATTCTAATGATTTTGAAATATAATTTTGAAAAACATTTTTCAATTTATTAGTCCTTAACATCTCACCCATTTTAGATGTATCAATACAACAAGCATGATTGCCTTATAAGTGTATTGTGAGATGCTTGAATCATTTTTATTTAATTTATTTTTCAATTCTAAGATTTAATTGAAGCTTGTGTTAGATTTGAATTTGACAAGAAGTAACTTGAATTTGAATTTCAAAAATTGGCTTCCAGGTCTTGGCGAGGCACTAGGCCTTCTTTGGCCGTAGCCTTATGGGATCATCCACCCTTTCCTTGACAAAGCCTTTTAATGAAATTTCATTTTCAAGATTACTTTTTGAAAAATTCTGGTCTAACTAGTTTGGATTTTGGATCGGTAGCTTCGGCTAGTTTCACCAGTCTAAAGAGACCAAGTATACTTGATCTTATTAGAATTGGCTTCCCTAACGTACTATCATCTCACCGCCACCCAATACTAGATTGATCAAGTTTCAATTATTCCTTTTCCTATAGCCGTTCTAATATATGCATAAAATTTAAATATGAATGACATGTCATATATTTTTAAAAGAATAACAGATGCATATCATGACAATTATGCATGAGTCAAACAAGTCAAATAATTTTATTTAAGTTTCTAAAATGTATCAAATTCCCGATTTGATACATGTCGAGTGAACCCGCGAATATGTCAACCCACTTTGACATATTTAATGTTATTAATTTTAATTGTTACACTTTAGGTAAAATTTTATTTTATTTTGAGTTTAACTTATTTAAGATTTTGGTTGTATTCTGGTTAATTACGAATTAATTGAGGTTGAATTAATTAGAAATTAATTGAAGCTAATTTAATTGAGGTTTTAATTTGAATTCAACTTAATTTGAATTAAATTGATTTAATTAAGATTTAATTTAGGTTTAATTTGAATTTAATTGAATTAACTTGAATTATTTGAATTAATTGAATTATTTGAATTAATTCGAATTTAATTGAATTTAATTGAATTATTTGAATTAATTCGAATTTAAATTAGTTTAATTAATTCGAATTTAATTGAATTTAATTGAATTGTTTGAATTAATTCGAATTTGAATAAATTTAACTTTAATTTGAATTTAATTAATATTTTAATTTGTATTAAATTAATATTTAATTTCTATTTAATTAATATTTAATTTCAATTTAATTACTATTTAATTAAGATTTAATTCGAATTTAATTAGAATTAAATTTGAATTAATTTGAATTTAATTAGGATTTAATTTGAATTTAAATAATAATTTGAATTATTTTGAATTATTTAATAAGAATTAATTAAGTCGAATTTGAATTAAGATTTAGTTTAAATTTAATTAGCATTTAATTTGAGTTTAATTAGGATTTAATTAAATTTTAATTTAGAGTTTAATTTAGATTTAATTAAGATTTAATTTGAATTTAATTAAGGTTATCATGATTAATTAATAATTGTGGGTTTAAATTCATCATTTTCATTATTTCAAAGATTTCTTCTTCATCTTTATCTTTCTTTTCAAGTTTTTCTAATAATTTTGATTTATTTGAATTTTTGTAATTTTTATTGATTATAGCCTTTATCTTAGATAATTCTATATCTTCCTCAAGATTAGAATTTTCAATATTCTCACAGTAGGTGGAGTAAATTGGGCCACTAGTTAAAGTTTTATAATAATATTCAATATTATCTATAATTAAATTATTATCTAGGAGAATTTTATCTTCACCATTATCTTTGGAATTATCCTCAGATATATTTTCAACATTAATCTCTAGATTATCTTTAAGATTTTCAGAATTAATTTCTGGAATAATCTTGAGATTTTCAGAGTTATCTTTAGATTCGAATTCAAATTTATACAATGGATTTTCGAATTTGAATCTGTAATTATCTAAAGGATTTTCTGACTTAGAATTATCTTTAAGATTTTTGAATTCAACTTTATCCTTAGGATTTTCAAATTTGAACTTGGTTTTATCCTTAGGATTTTCCAATTCGAATTCGGATTTATCCTTAGGATTTTCAAAATCGAATTCGGGATTAGTTTCAGATTTAGATTCAGAATTACTTGTATCATTATCTGTAGAATTATCAGAGTTTATTTTAGATTTAATATCAACATTAATTTTAGCAATTATTGAATTGGTATCAATAATTAAATAGTTAATTTTGGATATTTTAATCATATCCATATTTTCTAATTTTTCAAGCAAAATATTTAATCTACTGTGCAGTAAATTTAATTTAACCGAAAAATTGACTGAATTATCTAAGGACAGTGTAGGAAATTGTAAAACTTTTGGAACGTAAATCTTACGTACCTTCGCCGGACACTTGTTTTTGTAATGTCCGTACTTCTCGCATTTGAAACACTGTACGTGACTTTTGTCCCTCCAGTTTCCTGGCGCTGGTACCTCCTTTGCCGCCGGTGACGAACGATTCTTACGAGTAGGGCACTGATTTTTGTAGTGCCCTGTCTCCCTGCATGTGAAACAAATAATATGCGATTTAAAATTAGACATTAAAAAAAAATGTACCTGATTCACCCCTGGGCTCCCCCTCAACTCCTGGCGTCGTTGCTCCGTCGGCGGTTAGTCCGGTGAAGAGCGGCTCGGCTCTGATACCAATTGTAGGACCGGTGCCGTCGATAGAGGGGGGGTGAATATCGATCGTGAAAACTTCGCGGAAATCTTCGAAACTTTCGTTCTAGACTTAGAGTGTTAGCGCAGCGGAAAATAAATCAAACGAAGAAAAACAGAACAAAAGACACGCGGGATTTTTACTTGGTTCCCGACCCCCCTGGGTCAGTACATCCAAGGCCTATGCACGGGAACGCCCGTCCACTATTGGTCTCCTTCCCGGACTTTCCGGAGGCGGAGAAACCCGACTTACAGTGTAAGATTTACAAGCAATAATATAGAAAAATTAAGTGCGTAATTAAATGAAATTAAACCGAACAAAAATCTGAGACTCGGCCGATCTGGACCTCCGAAGTGCCGCGCACCTCCTCCTGGAGCCTCCCGGTCGTAAAGCATTGTTTCTAGTGCGTTGTCGTCGGTCGGAATGATCAGAATAGCTCTGGAATGTTGTATCTGAAGCTGAGGGGTCGAAGCCCCTTATATAGGCCTCCTGGGGGCGGCCTGGACGCTGGGGGCGCCCCGGAAGACTCGGTCAACTCTTATCCTTGCGCCTACCTCGTCGCTGGTGATAAGATCGTTGACCAGGTCGCCCCGGACCTCCAGGGCGCCTTCATGATGGCTTATCTGTGTTTTGAGTTCGAAACTGCACATACAGCTTTGAACCAGGGCACCCCGGACGCTCAGGGCGCCCTGCTTGACACCTGTTCTGCCTGCTTCACATTTACTAGGTTTTTACACTTGGCTCAGGGCGCCCTGGTTGGTGAGGGCGCCCTCCTTGATGGGGGCGCCCTCCTTAAAGCCTTCAAATGGTTTTTTGAGCTTACTTTGTCTCCGGTTCTTGTTACATGCAAGATACACAAACACAAAGCATATATACATATAATATTAGGCTTAAGGACTTAGTTCGGACTTCGGATTTGCACGAAACCCTAGGTCGAACCGGCACGAGTTCCTATCCCCGAGAACTCGCCCTTCACCTACTCCTTTCAGGAGACGGTTGCCACCCAGCCCTTCGGGTGGACTTTTACTTAGCTTCTGATTACTCCGGATCTCGAGACGCCAAAACCCTGACCCGTCTCTACTCCTTTCCTTAGTCATCGCTCAGCTAAGTTGCTTAGTCCCTCGGACCAAGTCTTCATTTCCTAGCAGTCCATCGCCGGGTGCCTAGCAGCCCTTCGCTAGGTCTTTGTTACCAAGCGGTCCTTCGCCTGGTGCCTAGCAATCCTTCACTAGGTCTTCTATGCCTAGCAGCCCTTCGCTAGGTCTTCTATGCCTAGTAGTCCTTCACTAGGTGCCTAGCAGCCCTTCGCTAGGTCTTAGGGTTACGATACCTAGCAGCCCTTCACTAGGTGCCTAGCAACCCTTCGCTAGGTCTTAAGGTTACGATACCTAGCAGCCCTTCGCTAGGTGCCTAGCAGCCCTTCGCTAGGTCTTAAGGTTACGATACCTAGCAGCCCTTCGCTAGGTGCCCTGCAGCCCTTTGCTGGGACTTAGGGTTTCGATGCCTAGATTGACTAGGACTTTTCTTCAGCTAATGTAACTTCTCTTCTCCCCTTTGTCTGTTCAATGTATCACTGACTTAAGTGTATTGTCAAACATTAAAACACTTAAAGAGGAATATCATTGATGCAACTTGCACCAACACACGGTTCTGGACTACCGATGAAGCTGTCCACGGTTCGGGACTACCGATGAAGCTGTCCTTACGGTTCGGGACTACCGATGAAGCTGTCCTTATCCTAGTAGGTCGAGATTAGTACCTCGTATTTACTTAGGGATGCGCGCATATGATGAATGAATGTGGTACAAGCCAGGGCCCAATGAATGTTATGATTATGTTAAAAGTATTTAAAAGCATGATGTTTTAATGATTAAGCATCCTTATATATATATATATGTGCATTTGCTCATGCATTCATCCATGTTATGCATTATGTTTATGAAAAGTATGTTTATGAAAAGTATGTTTATGCTAGTTTAAGATGCCATGATTTATTTATGTTTCTGTCAAATTATGATGCCATGATTTATTTATGTTTCTGTCAAATTATGATGCCATGATTTATTTATGTTCATGCTAGTTAGGATGCCATGATTTATTTATGTTTATGTTAAATTATGATGCCATGATTTATTTATGTCCATGCTAGTTTAGGATGCCATGATTTAATTATGTTTATGCTAAGTTAGAATGCCATGATTTTATTTATGTTCATGCTAGTTTAGAATGCCATGATTTAATTATGTTTATGCTAGGTTAGAATGTCATGATTTAATTATGTTTATGCTAGGTTAAAATGCCATGATTTTATTTACGTTCATGCTAGTTTAGGATGCCATGATTTAATTATGTTTATGCTAAGTTAGAATGCCATGATTTTAATTATGTCTATACTAATTTATGATGTCATGATTTAACTATGTTATGCTAAGTTAGGACGCCATGATTTTATTTACGTTCATGCTAAGAATGTTTATAAGGTTATGATTATTATGTTATGTTTATGCCAAGTGTTATGCCATGCCATGAATGTTTTTATGGTTATGTTTATGCCATGCTACGAATGTGATGAAGTTATGTTCATGCCATGTCGAATGTATGATAAGTAATGAAAAGGCTTATGTTCTAAGTAAGGCATTAAGTATGTTAATGTTTCATGTGCTCATGATGAAGTGATGAATGATTTTAGTGAGTAGGAAAGAGTCTTACTAAGCCTGTGTGCTTATAGTTTTATTTCCTTATATCGCAGATTACGCACGGGGACAGTAAGGAAGCAGCAGGAGGGCCTTAAAGCATGTGTGTGATAGTGACTTGGCCAAGAAACAATATGTTTGCTCGTCTTATGATAGAACGTTACTTTACTATTATGTGCTTGAATGTGACTCTATGACATGATGCTAAGTAGACATGATGCTAAGTATGACATGATGCTGAATATGACATGATGCTAAGATTGGTAATGATATG
>JAGFNQ010001549.1:0-189457 GCA_024364735.1 Boesenbergia rotunda
GCAATTGGAGGCGCCTTGAATCGCATCGCGCATGGATGCACGATAGACGGTCTGCAGCAGAGTGTTTCTCTATATATATATTATATAAATTTGATATGCTGCAACCAAATTATTGTGCGCCTGTGCCGACCCGGGGCAGCTAGATTGAATCTAGACACAGTAACACTTTGTGTGTTTTTTTATTATTATTTTTAGTATATTATACATATTTATGATTTAAGATTTTAGATTTAGGGGTTGAATTATAGTGAATCTAAGCTAATAAAATCTTTCCTTTAAGATTCAAGATTCCCTCATGAGTTATAATGTTCGGGATAAAAAAAAATTTAGATACGTACAGGATATATTATATGCATATAGGATTTAAGATTTTAGGGTTTAGGAGTTAAGTTACAGTAGATTTAAGCAAATAAGATTTTTTTTCTAGCGTTCAGACTTCTCTCCTGAGTTATAGTATTTAAGATAAAACAATTTAGATGCTCATTAGATATATTATATATATTTAAGATTTAAGATTTAAGAAATTCCACGCGTCTGAATTTATGCTAAGTGCCTTCGCCTGGATTCATTCCAGGCACCCCGAGTTGTGGTGCTCATATGCGCGTGATGGATGATTCGCAAAATATCATTATACTATATATATACATAGAAAGAGAGAGAGAGTAGTGTTACACTGTGGACGGTGTGTTATGTACCCGTCCACGCCAACACTAATCGAGGTGCCAAATCCTCTTTTTTTTATTGTTCAAAATTTTTCAAATAAAAAATTTCTTAATGTTATAATATACCCGTGATTATGTTTTTATATTAAACACTATAATTCAAAAGGGAAGTCTAAACTCTTGAGGAAAAATTTTATTGGCTTAAACTCATTATAACCCAACTCTTAAATCCTAAAATCTTAAAACCTAAATACATATAATATACTACGTGAGCATCTAAAATTTTTCATCTTAAACACTATAACCTAAGAGGGAAGTCTGAACCCTAGAAAAAAATCTTATTAGCTTAAACCTATTATAACCCAACTTTTAAATCCTAAAATCTTAAACCCTAAATAGTTATAATATACTTAAAAAAACAAAAAAATGATGCTTGGAATGAATTGAGGCAACACCTAGATTCATTCCTTGTGCATGGTTTGGTATCATGGGCGTGCGCGAGCGCACACACACACTATTGTGCTGCGACGAGTCTTGTACGGATTTGTCCGCGATAAAATTTATTTCAATTTTTTTATTATTTATTATTTTTTTATTTTGTGATTACACTGTTTAAGATTTTGCTTTTAAGGTTTAAAAGTTGGGTTATAGTATTAAGTAAAAAAATTTAAACTGAAAAAATAGTTAAGATTTACATGAAGTTTGCACAGTAAAATATTAGCATATCAAATATATATGTTTTAATAAAATAAAATTTTAAATAACACACATTTTTACTGGCTTAAATCTATTATAACTTGACCTTTAAATCCTAAAATCTTAAATACTAAATACATATAATATACCCTATAAATATCTATAATTTTTTATCTAGAATATTATAGCCCAAGAGGAAAACTTGAACCTAGTAGGATTTTTTTTTTAAATTCATTATAACCCAACTCTTAAATCCTAAATATATATACAATATACTAAAAAACTTCTATATATATATATATAATATATATATATATATAAATTTTTTTTAATTAATATTATCCTGTTTGAGTTTTATGTTTAGTATTTAGGAATTAAGTTAAAAAATTCAAATAGAAAAAAATAAGTAAAAGTTTATCTAAAGTTTCTTAAAATATATATATATATATATTACTAAAATAAAATATTAAATAGAAAAAAAGAGAAAAAACTAAATCTCTAATTTATTATTAATATATCATTTTCTTTTCGTTTGTTAGGCATAGACAATGAATTCATCGTTACTTTTTTA
This sequence comes from Boesenbergia rotunda, assembly GCA_024364735.1. Taxonomy (NCBI): domain Eukaryota; kingdom Viridiplantae; phylum Streptophyta; class Magnoliopsida; order Zingiberales; family Zingiberaceae; genus Boesenbergia; species Boesenbergia rotunda. Next base: position 1,930 of record JAGFNQ010001549.1, read on the forward strand.
GTATTTATTTCTAAAAACAAATAAATAAGTTATTTTATTAAACACTATTTTAAGTCATTTTGGAACAAAGAATCCTAGTTTATATAATTTCAAAAAATAAAAGTTTAATTGCTCGATTAAAAAAATAGATTGATTTAAAAATAATCAGGGAATTATATCATTGGGTTGTCACTCTTTTCAGCTATCTCATCTTCTTACGGCAAGGAAAATAAATGATCCTGTCGTGAAGTGAGTTGGACGTCTTTACAATTGAGTGAGCCTCCGGGAAGAGTGAGGTCGCTGAGGTGGTCTAACGAGCTGGATCACCTCTAACCTGCAAAACAAAGACCGTTAGAACCCGCCGGGAAAAGTCCCCAGCCAGACACTCCGACGGTCAAGTCAGTACTTGACAGTGGCGATGGAAAGCAATAGAACAGTATGGAATTGCACTATCGCGCGTACCTGAGAAATGCAGAGTGAGGAGGCTTATATAGTCGGAGAAGCTGACAGCATCTGCCCCGCCTGCCACCTGCTGTCCTATAGCAAGGATAAGGTAGTGCAGGCCCAGAGGTGGCAGGATAAAGTAGCGCATGCTGTATTAAGAAAGGGATACTGTCAATTTAAGGGTTGGCGTCGTTGGACGCCGCTCGACCTGACAACAAGGTATGTGGTCTTGGTACGGGGAGACAGGATATGGCAGACAGATCAATACCTCGGCGAGATATCCGTTACTTGGGGCCAGGATGGCTTCAGTCCTGCGCCGACCCCGTACAGCTTCTGGTAGTCTGGTGTCAAGGAGTGGTTGTGCCAACTGGGGCACTGAGTGACGAGGCCGGCTGAGGGCCTATGAGGGTGCCGACTGGGGCACTGAGTAACGAGGCCAGTTGAGGGCCTATGAGGGTGCCGACTGGGGTACTGAGTAACGAGGTCGGCTGAGGGCCTATGAGGGTGCCGACTGGGGCACTGAGTAACGCCTCCTCCGATTCGGGCTTATCCCCGGAGCGTGGACCGCCATGCGTATGTGGGGAGCCAAACGGGGAGGGGTATTAGAGCACAAACACTCGACTCAGGCTTAACCTGATACTAACGATCGTGGACCGCCACGCGTCAATTTAGGGGTCTGGGTTTGACTGACACCCATCTGATGGGCCTTTACAACCCACTAACCACCTTTCTTCTGACTAGGCGACAGGCTGCCGGGCCAGGCTACACGCAAGCTGGCCCGGGATCATAAGCATCCCCCTCAAGTCTAGTCGAAGGAGGTATTAGTCCTACTGACTGGACCTCAACTCTGGCTTGAGCCTGGCGCACCCCTCGAAAACCGGGCGTATCTTCTCAATTTCTCATTGATTGCTGCCTGAATGGCACAAGACCGCGCCCCTACGCCATTTGCTCTCACACACATTACCCGAGCACGATCAGACGGCTCTGGCGGGGTCACATATTTCTCCCGGTTCCTCATCAACGCCTGGCGTTCCTTGCCTGTTCCCATAAGTAAGTCTTTCGTCTGCTTGTTCTTCTCCCTGCGTTTGAAACTTCTCGTCGTTCTCCACCGCTTTGAGTGCCACCAGGGCTTAGACAGCTGCTCCTCCTTGACTTTCCTCCGGCGACTCCTTCCACCGGTTAGCTTCCCGTCTCCTTCTTATCCGATGGTCTCTTCTTCCTCGTCTCCATCCCCTTCTCAACCCTGGTATTCCACCATGGTAACTACCCTCACTGCCCACGACCTGGAGCAAATACAGTCCGATTTCCTAATCCCTGCTGACCACCAACTACGCCTGCCTGAATCGCACGACCGACCGGATTCCGCCCCCTTAGGTTACATTGCTTTATCTCGAGACCATCTATAGGCTAGTCTCCGCTTTCCCGTTCATCCTTTCCTTTCCGCCATCTGCAACTACTTCCAAATTCCCTTACCTCAGCTAGCCCCCAACGCCATACGTCTAATGTGCGGCTCTGTCATCATTTTTTCATTTCTCCGGATTCCCCTGGAACCGGAGAATTTCCATTACCTCTTCTATCCCAAACAGCAAGAAGCGGGCGACTTCTTCTTCCAAGCCCAAGCCAAGGCTTCCTTCCTCCTAAACCTTCCCACTTCGAACAAGGGATGGAAGGAGCGTTACTTCTTCGTCGGGCCCATCTCAGCCCCGAGCTGGCCCACCACTTGGGTCGAGGGACTTCCCGTTTTCGAGGCCCTCCCCAGACACTATCGTACCTCCGCAACCTACCTGAATGTCACCACCGAGCTAGAGGACAAGCACTTCCACGGTGGCCTCCTGCTAAAGGAGGGGATTCTTTCCACCTTCGGCCTTAGCCCTAGTCTAGTCCCTTCACTGTCTGCAGTCGGTAAGTCTTGCTATGCTCTCTGCTCTCCCCGCCTGCCTCTTACTCGCGCTTGAGCCTACTTTATCTTCGCAGTTTCCATGCTGTTGTCCATGGCTCTGAGGGAAGGCTTCAGGCTGGATAAGGCCGAGCTACAAACTCGGGCCGCCTCCGTGTTGGCTGCTAGAGGAGGCACTTTGGTGGAGGACGTCTCAGCAAACCCGACTCCGACTGTACCGGAGTCAGTTCCCATAGCCTCCGAGACCGCCCTACCTATAACCGTCAGACCACGCGCTTCTTCCAAGCGACGACGAGCAACTTCCCCGACAGTGGGCTCATCCCACCCTTCTTCCAACAAACGTCTAGAGAAGGAGAAGAAGAAGTAAAAGAGAGCGGCTCCTGACTCGGAGGCTCCTTCTGCCTCCACGACCATCGTGCCCTATGTGACTCCTGTTGTCGATTCTCATGCCGTCACAGTTGTTGGCGACTCTCCCGTCCACCTGCCAGCAATCACACCTGCCACTGACCCCAACATTGGTGCCGCGGCCGATCCTCCTATCACCACCTCATTTGCCGACCCTTCTGCCTCCTCCCAGGCTTCCGATGCGTTGATGTCCGATAGCTCGGGAATCCCATCTACCGAGGATCCGGCTGAGGACCCAACGATGCACCTTTTGGTGCCCACTCGGGCTGACCGCCACTTGAAGATGCCCCCGGGCGAGCTGCCCGATCGGCATCAAGATCTTCGCTTGTATGGGTCGGTGGCCGACCACTATGCTCAGGGGCTCGAGGAGTCTTATTTCGAGGCCCTGGTAACAGAGCTGATGCCTTTTTCCTTAAGGCTACTCAGGTATGTCCAGACGAACCGGATCCTCTGTCGAACACTCTGTCTATTATCCCTGAGAGCATATTCCTTTTGCAGTTCATAGGAGACTGTCACGGCCTCTCTATGTCTTTTCTGGCCCAGAACTCGGCTCGGGCTAAAGCCAAGAGGAAAATGGAGCGTCCGAAGACTCAACTGGCGCACTCTCAGCTAGTTGCCGACGAGCCCACGCTGAACCACCTGCGGGCTGAGGTTTGGGCTCTGAAAGATCAATTGGCTTAGTCTGCAGAGCAACTTGAGGCGGCACACGGCCAAATTGAGACAGCGCAGCAGGTCGCGTCCCAAACGAACATCCGGCTTTCCACCCTGAAGCATGCCGAGCGAAAGGCGCGAGCGCTTCAGGCGAAGGCTCAAGCTGAGTCGGACCAGGCGAAGTCTGAACTTCAGAAGGTGTCCACTGCCACCGACTCCCTTCCAGCCCAACTGGAGACCAGAAACGCCGAGGTTCTGGCCCAATCACAAAGGATAACTGAGCTGTCCACGGAGCTCTCTTCCAAGGACCAATTGTTACAAGGTCAGAAGGTGGAGCTTGAGCAGCTACGGACGGAGAAGGTCGAGTGGGAGGCAACTAGATCAGAGCTGACGGAGCTTCGCTCCCGCAGGGAAACCGAACACTTCGAGTGGGAGGCGGCTAGATCGGAGCTGACGGAGCTTCGATCCTACAAGGAAACCGAACCCTCCAGATTGGAAAAGCATAGGCTCAAGTGCATTAATGCCCCGACCCATATGACCGAAATTGCCGAATGGTTCATGGATGTAATGATGCCACAGGGAGTTAACGACTCCGGCTTGGCGGATATCTGCTTCCCGATCTGCCTCCCACAGCAGTGCGGCTTGAGGATATTGTTGGAGCAATCGGCCCTAAGATGGTCCGGAGTGACCATGGGTTTTGATGTTTGGGCAAAGGGTTTAAGTTAGGTTTTCCCTTGTATTCTTATATGTGTATGTTGAGTGTGCAGGTTGCACAGGTAACACATATGGGCTTGACTGGACGGTCTCGGTACGGTGAAGGATGGCATGGAGGCAAGCTGGAGGTTTGCGTGCGCATCCGAGGGATCTTGGCGAACAGGGACGATGAGCTGATGGGCGCGGACTTCGAGGCATGCGTGAAGGATGACATGGAGGCAAGTTAGAGGCTTGCGTGCATCCAAGGGACGGGAGCCGAAGATGAAGAGGGCGCGAAGGCAATAGTCAAAGCTGCGGATGAGGAGTCAGTCGAGTCGTGAGGATCGAGTGCTGTGTGAATGTACTCGGGAAGGGATTCAGCTGGGGACCAGTCAACTGCTCTGGGAGCAGTCGACTGGTAGGTGGCTGGTGAGTTGGCAAATTCGAACGTTGGGAGTGTCAACGGTCGAATTTGGCTGGCACCAGTCGACTGCCCTGGGGGCAGTCGACTGGTAGCGAGAAATCAGCCCCGAGTCCTATTTAAAGAGGACTTCGTGGTGGCTGAGGTTCTTGATGAAACTTGCTTGGATAGGGCAAGTTAGTAGTCTTGTGAGCGACGAGTTCTAGCTGGAGGTTATCCGGGGATTGATCCACCGACGGATTGTTGGATTAGTCACCCGACCGGGGTGGATACCAACTAAAATCGCCGTGTTAGCATTGGTTAGTGATCTTATTATTGTTTTACTATTATTTCCGCAGTGAAAACTAACCGTGTAGGAGCAAGAATTCGGCGAAACGCTATTCACCCCCCCCTCTAGCGTACGGCATCGATTCTTACAATTGGTATCAGAGCGAAGGACCGCTCTTATTGGACTAATCGCCAAAGGAGCACACGCTAGAGGAGAGGAAACAATGGAAGATAAGTTGGGGGACAACATCTACACCCCACCGCCCTACGACAATGAGGATTTCGACTATTGGCGGGCGAGGATAAAGAATTGACTTAGCATGGAGTGGGAGTGCATGGTCATGCTAGAAGAGCCCTTCGAAGTTCCAAAGGACAAGCATGGAAAGAAGCTTCGTCCTAGATATTGGACTCAAGAGCAACAAGACTACTCTAGGACAAACAAGAAGGTAATAGATGTATTAATTGATGTTTTGCCTAACAATGTTTTGAGTATTGTAGGGAATTATAAAAATGCACACGAATTATGGACCAAGTTGGTGGAATATCACAAGAACCCTACACAAACTCAAGGAGTAGATGAACCCAAGGAAGTGAGCTCAATAGCTCAAGAGGAGGAAGAAGTATCCACATCCTCAAGTGAAGAAGAAAGTGAGAGGTCATCCACCTCATCTAGAGAAGAGGAGGAGGTCACCACCTCAAGGATTGAGGGGGAGGAGAGACCCTCACCTACACATGATCAAGAGGAAGTCTCCACTTCATCCAAGGGTGAAGAGGAAGTCAACCAAGCCTCAACCTCCACCAAAGTAAGGACTAAAGACCACATTGTATGCTTTGGGTGCAATGAAAAGGGGCACTACAAGGATAAGTGCCCACTAGGTAAGAAAAAGGAGATATACCCTAAACCCATTGTAAATTCCTTTAAAGCTAATGTGTGTTGTAGAATTGGTGAAGCTCAAGCTAAAAGGAAGAAGATTCGATGCTTCACATGTGGAGAACTAGGGCATTATCATACTAAATGCCCTAGAAAAGGTGAGCTAAAGAAGATAGAAAATCTAAGAAGATGGGAAAAAGAAGAAAGAGAAGAAGCTCACAACAAGGAAGGACTACAAGGGTAAGGGAGGTACCCTCTAACCCTAGTTTAAAAAAAAATCGATTTCAAGTTCTTCTTTACATTTCAAGAATCATGTTAATTACCCACCCATGCATGCTAGAACTCATGAGAATTGTTTATTTGTGCATAATCATGGATTTAAGTACAATGATAGGACTAAGGGTAACAAGGTAGATCATAACCCTAAGAAAAGCATGCATCATGATAGACCTAAGACTTGGGTACCTAAGGATCAAGGCATTGACCCCAAGAAGGGGAGACAAATGCCTAAGAAAATGCATAGGTCTAGGAATGCCCAAAGTGGACATATGGAATCCAAGGTTAGAGGGCTAAAAAGGGAAAATCAAGTCTTAAGGGCAAGACTTGATACTTTAGAGAAGACCTTAGAAAGATTCAAGATTGGATCAAAGGTCCAGACATGGTGTTGGGTAGCATCAAACCCAACTATGATAGGTCGGGTTTGGGCTATCAATCCAAGACCTCCAAGGGCAATGGAAAGAAGTATGCTGGGAAAACATACAATCTTAGTAAGGAGGGAAAGTCTAAGGATGGCAAGGGGATGCCATCCAAGGATAAAAAGAGTGACCTAACCAAGGATAAGGTGTCCAAGGTTAAAAAGGTCAATTTAGTAGGCCAAGAGTCACCGGTGGCACGCCGGTGTGGCCTAGTGTGGATGGAGTCACCTAGGGAGGTGGCTAAGGCTAAGAGCTCAAGGGGGAGCTCTAGGAGCCTTTGGGATCTATGGTAAATGGATCTCAACAGTTTTTCTCCCAAGGAATTAGATGAAATGTGCCAAATAGGGTTGGAAGACTTGGATAAGTCTTAATCCTATGTTTTGGCACATTAAAAAGGGGATTTAGGGAGAAAAAGAGTGAAAATGGTATTATAATTGAAAGAAATTAGGTTTAATGTGAAAATATCATGTAACTTGATGCTACTAATGGAATATGAATAAGTATGGGAAGAAGCATCAAGGTGAGGTCCAAATTAGAACTTTGAGCTAAGGCTTTAATGATACACTTTAGAAAGAATAGGATTTCGTGTCAATCTTGGGATCCGGAGTACATTTATTTGGAAACGTATTTTTCCCAAGTAGATATTGGCTTCACAAGCCTCCCCACAAAATTTCAGAATTTTTGGAGATTTATGAATTATTAGTGCATTACTGAATCTCGGCCTGAAAAACTGAGTTTCAGACACCAGTCACCTGCCAATGAACACAGAAACATTCTGTGAAGGTTAGCAGTCACCTGCCAAAAGGGCAGTCACCTGGTCCATAGGGTTCAGAATGAAAGACATATTGGATAGTAAGGAATTGCGAAATTGGAAGATAGGATATGGATTTGGATTAAAAGTCTTGATTATGATTATGAGTAAAGTGTTGTCCCATGATTTAATCTCTTGAAATTCAAGATAAGTGAATATTTATCTAAGGTAAAGAGATAAGAAGAAGGAGAATTTCATCATATTATGGACACATATGGAAAAGAAAAGAATAGAGGACAAATTTCTTGTATAAATTGATAATGGTTAGAATTGGCAAACACAAGAAATCATGAATTGAGTTCAAAATTGATACAAAGTGTCCATCCTTAAGGAAATTAGAGAATTGTACCAAAAGTCAAGCACATTTGTGGTTTTCATGAAATCATATCTTTCTAGGATAGGGTATATCCTAGCAAATGTGCTTGCAAACCTTTTAGACTCTCTTAAGTGGTGATGAGTTCTTTTTGGCACTAAGGGAAAGGTTGCTTGGGGCAAGTCTTTGATAGTGTCAAAGAGGGAAGAACTTGGAAGTTAGGTTGGGTAGAACTTAATTTGAGTCAATGGTGTTAAGTTGGGTAGAACTTCACCTTGGTAAAATGAAAATTGGGAGAAGGCATAGGTTAAGGGGGAGGTTGCCTCCTAGTTGCCCTAATTTTCATTGGAAATTTTTGGATTTTGTGTCAAACTTGGGAATGGTGATAGATACATTTTGGAATGTATTTTTCCCAAGTAGGTATGGGTTCCACAAAGTTGTCCACGAAGTTTGGAAATTTTTGAAAATTTGTGGAATTTCTAGCGCGTTTCTGAAATTCGGCCAAAAAATTAGATTTTAGGCGTATCAGTCGACTGACACTGTTGCCAGTCGACTGCCAGAGGCTGATTTGGGTATCAGCTGCTGGTTTGGGGTCCAAATGATAAGGAACAAGTGTATGGGGGTCTAGTACACTATGTTTAGGGTCATTGAGAATTTGAAGAACCAATAATTGGGTAATTATTGGGTTCTTTTTGATGTATAGCAAAGGGGGAGAAATATTGTGTTTAAGTGGGAAACCAATAGCTTTGCTAAAAAGAAACCCTAGATTTAGGGGGAGCTAAGTTTGAGGGGAAGCATGGCTGCTCCCTTCATGGCGTAAGGGGAACCTTGGAGAGGTTCTTAAAAAGCCTTTGTAAGTCCAGTGTAAGGGGGAGCTTGGGAGAAGCTTTAAAAAACCCGGTTTGGTAGAAAATCCTAACTTGGAGGGTTAGGTGGGAAAAGTCCTAGCTTGGAGGGCTAGGTGTTGGAAAATTCTAACTTGGAGGGTTAGGTGGTAAAAGTCCTAGCTCGGAGGGCTAGGTGTTAGAAAATTCTAACTTGGAGAGTTAGGTGGTGAAAATCCTAGCTTGGAGGGCTAGGTGTGGGAAAATCCTAACTTGGAGGGTTAGGTGTGGGATGCCTTGGGATAGGATCCAGTTATGCATTGCATATGCATTCATTTAGCATGGTTTTTGCTATTTACTACTATCTTACTTTCCTAACTTAAACGAATTGCCAAACATCAAAAAGGGGAGATTGTTGGAGCAATCGGCCCTAAGATGGTCCGGAGTGACCATCGGTTTTGATGTTTGGGCAAAAGGTTTAAGTTAGATTTTCCCTTGTATTCTTATATGTGTATGTTGAGTGTGCAGGTTGCATAGGTTACACATATGGACTTGACTGGACGGTCTCGGTACGGTGAAGGATGGCATGGAGGCAAGCTGGAGGTTTGCGTGCGCATCCGAGGGACCTTGGTGAGTAGGGACGATGAGCTGATGGGCACGGACTTCGAGGCATGCGTGAAGGATGGCATGGAGGCAAGCTGGATGCTTGCGTGCATCCAAGTGACGGGAGCTGAAGATGAAGAGGGCGCGAAGGCAATAGTCGAGGCTACGGATGAGGAGTCAGTCGAGTCGTGAGGATCGAGTGCTGTGTGAATGTACTCGGGAAGGGATTCAGCTGGGGACCAGTCGACTGCTCTGGGAGCAGTCGACTGGTAGGTGGCTGGTGAGCTGGCAAATTCGAACGTTGGGAGTGTCAATGGTCGAATTTGGCTGGCACCAGTCGACTGCCCTGGGGGCAGTCGACTGGTAGCGAGAAATCAGCCCCGAGTCCTATTTAAAGAGGACTTCGTGGTGGCTGAGGTTCTTGATGAAACTTGCTTGGATAGGGCAAGTTAGTAGTCTTGTATACTCAGGAAGTGTCCTTGGTGCTGTGGCGAGGTTTCTCCACCCACAAGGAGCGACGAGTTCTAGCCGGAGGTTATCCGGGGATTGATCCACCAACGGATTGTTGGATTAGTCACACGACCGGGGTGGATACCAACTAAAATCGCCGTGTTAGCATTGGTTAGTGATTTTATTATTGTTTTACTATTGTTTCCGCTATGCAAACTAACCGTGTAGGAACAAGAATTCGGAAAAACGCTATTCACCCCCCCTCTAGCGTACGGAACGATCCTTACATCCACTTCTATTTTCCTTTTGAGTGAAGTGTCCCACTCTGAATATCCCTGATCTTCACCTTGTGAGTTCTTAGGGATATCCAGTCTAGACTGGATGATAATCCACATATCCACCTGAGTTTTCAGGTGGACTTCCGTTCTACTCTTCCAATAGGAGAAATCTTCTCCGAAGAACAAAGGTGGGCGTGCGGTGCTGTAGCCTTCTTGCATGGCCATGGAAGAAACCTGAAATTAAAAAAAAAACAAAGAATTTGTTCCAAGACTTAGTCTTGGATTAGTAGTGCGATATAACAAAAATGAGAAATAAAAAAATTCAAGTGGTGTTGCACCAACCTTGAAAAATGAAAATCTTACAAACGAAAATACCGATTAAATCCAAAAAACTTGCTCAGTTGGTGGTTTCACCAAGATTGAGCCACCCGCTCTGATACTACTTGTGGGATCGTTGTAATCAATAGAGGGGGTGAATAGCGATTACTTAAAAAATTTTGAAAACAGAGAGAATATGCAGCAGAAAAAAAAATAATGCCAACACTGTTTCTTTTTACTTGATTCAGAGTCTGTAATGATTCCTACTCCAAGGCCCACAGTCCTTAACCATTTTCGATGGATAATTTTATATTTCGAAAATGGTTTACAATTGAGAATATATGAATACATAATTAATTAACAAAATATAATTATACTAACGACACTGAGGAATTGGCGATGAGTCTCGAGCAGCGTGTCATCGATCTTGATCATTGTCAGCGTGGGAAATTCGAGCACGGAATAATGACGGAGCATGTTTGAGTGCTTGAGTTGGAAAACAGTTGTTCTGAGTTGTTCTGGAAGCAAAGGGGTGAAGCCCCTTATATAGGTGGTTCTCGGGCGCCTCAAGGCTCTTGGTGCCTGCCACATAGACTGAATCTAACGCCTGCTTATCGACAGACTTTGGCCAAACCTTATCTCTGGTCTTGGGCGTCTGGGACTACTGAGGCGCCTAATGGCTCACGGGCGCCTGAGAAGCTGACGTGGCGAACCTGCTAGCTCAGCTTCTCCATCTGCTGAGAAACCCTTTCTGGGGCTCCTGGGAGTGCTGAGGCGCCTGATGGCTCACGGGTGCCTGAGAAGATGATGTGGCGAATCTGCCATCTCAGCTTCTCTATCCGCAGGAAAACCTCTTTTGAGGCGCCTGATACCTATCAGGTGCCTGGGTTCTCGGGTGCCTGAACCCTTTCAGGCGCCTGAGATAGCAGCAGCTGGTTCCTTTCAGTCCTGTAACCAGGGTTAGTCCAAGAACAATATAATATGAAAAATACATGCATGATTAACAGTCGGAGATGTCTTGGTTCAGACATTGGATTTCAAAATGAAATCATAGGTCGAACCGACGCCTACTGTTCCCTCTTTCGAGGAACGCATCCTCGCCTACTCTTCTCAGGAAAAGTTATCTTTCGCCAACCAGCTCCTCCTGTTGGACTTTTGCTCGGCCTCCGAGACTGCCGGATCTCGAGACGTCCGTACCTCAACCCGCCTCTACTTCTGTCCGCAATCCTCGCTTGGCTAATATTCCTGCCCGATTTTCCGGATCAGGACTTCGGTGCCCAGTCCACGACCAAGACTTCTTGCCCAACCCTCGGTCAGGTCTTCGGTGCCCAATCCTCGACCAGGACTTCTTACTCAACCCTGCAGGTCAAGACTTCGTGCCTAGGTAAACTAGACTTTCCTGCACACTTGGTAAATACATTGAATCACAATATAAACTTAACTTTGAACCTTTTGCCATTATCAAAACCAGGTTTAATCTGGTGCTTCCGGTGCCAACAAATAATAATACTCTGAAATATCTCGTTAAATTAAATTTATTACCAAATATCAATATTGACGAAACACACAAATGTAAAGTGTGTGTGGAAACAAAGACGACAAGACTACCTTTTCATTCGGTCGAAAGGTCAATGACTCATCTAGAATTGATATATAATGATCTATGTGACTTAAAATTTGTGCAAACTAGAGGAGGTAAAAATATTTTATTACTTTTATCGATAACTGCACGAGGTTCTGTTATGTCTTTCTTGTAAGAAATAAAGATGAAACCTTGGAGGCTTTCAGAACCTATAAAATAGAAGTTGAGAATCAACTTAATAAACGAATTAAAATAATTCGTAGCGATAGAGGTGGAGAATATGATGCACCGTTTGATGAGTTTTGTTCATAATCTGGCATTATCCATCAAACAACAGCACTATACTCGCCTCAATCAAATGGTGTTGTCGAACGTAAAAATCAGATACTAAAGGAAATGATGAATGTCTTATTGATAAATTCAGGCTTATCCTAGAACTTGTGGGGGGAAGTTATGTTATTGACAAATCACATTCTCAATAAAATCCCTCACAAAAAAAAATGATAAAACGTCATATGAACTATGGAAAGGCCGCGAGCCATCGTATAAATACTTTAAAGTGTGGGGGTTCTTGACAAAGATCGAAGTACCCAAACCAAAGCATGTAAAGATCGAACCTAAAACGTTCGATGCGATATTTGTTAGATATGCCTATAACAGTAGTGCATATCATTTCATAGTTCACAAGTCAGACATTCCTGATATTCATGTGGGAACTACCATAGAATCTCAGAATGCAATATTCTTTGAAAATGTATTCCCAAATAAGAAGGGAAAAGTTCAATGTGATTGCAACAGAAGTTCTAACGAATAAGACATTCTTGAACTTAGTTGTCAAAAATGGACTATTGATGGTCGGAGCAAATGGGCTAGAGTTGAGAAATCGTTTGGGTCGAACTTTTTGACTTTTATGTCGAAAATGGACCCAAGAACATTAAGTGAAGCTCTCTCTAGTCCCGACACCCCGTTATAGTAAGAGGTAGTCAATAATAAAATCGAGTCCATCATGAATAATCATATTTGGGAATTAGTGGACCTTCTACTGGTATTAAACCATTAGGTTGTAAGTGGATACTAAAATGCAAATATAAAGTTGATGGATCAATTGACAAGTATAAGGCCAGACTTGTAGCCAAATGGTTCAAGCAAAAGGAAGGTCTTGACTACTTCGATACCTACTCACCTATGACAAGGATTACGTCCATACGAGTGTTGATAGCCATTGCAACACTGTATGATCTTGAAATACATCAAATAGATGTTAAGACTGTGTACTTAAATGGTGAGTTGGAAAAAGAAATTTATATGGAGCAACCCGAGGGGTTCATAGCTCCAGGAAAATAGAAAAAGGTGTGTCGACTTGTTAAGTCGTTATACGGACTTAAACAAGCGCTTAAATAATGGCATGAAAAATTTGACAAAGTAATGTTGTCAAACGAATTCAAAATAAATGAATGTGACAAATGCATTTATGTCAAAACCACACCTGAAGGTCATATAATTGTTTGGCTATACGTAGACGACATGCTTATAATGGGCAATAATCATGAGATAATCATGAGTACAAAGAGAATATTGACCAATAATTTCAATATGAAAGATATGGATCGAGCAGATGTTATATTGGGAATTAAAATTCTCAGGACATCTAATAGGATAATACTGACATAATCCCACTATATAGAGTCGGTATTGAAAATGTTCAATGCATACGATCTCTTTATAGTGAAAACACCTATAGATCTAAGTCAACACTTAGCAAAAAATCATGGTGAGCTCATATTGCAATTGGAATATTCTTGGATAATAGGCAGCTTGATGTATCTCACAAACTACACACATCCAGATCTTGCCTGTGCGGTCAATAAGTTGAGTTGTTTTACAAGTAATCCAAATGACACCCATTGAAAAGCACTGATGCGAGTTCTTAGATATTTAAAATATACTATGAACTACAGATTACATTATGAAAGATATTCCTCTGTCTTAGAGGGATACTGTGATGCTAATTGGATATCAGATATAAAAGACTCCAAATCCACTAGTGGATATGTATTCATGATCGGTGGGGGAGCGGTATCTTAGAAGTTCACTAAGCAAACGTGCATTGCTCGGTCAACTATGAAATCCGAGTTTATAGTACTAGACAACGCAGCTGAGGAAGCTGAATAGCTGTGGAACTTTTTAGAAGACATTCCGAGTTGGACGAAACCTATGCCCGTCGTACTTATACACTGTGATAGTCAATCGGTGATTGGAAGGGCACAGAGTAGTATGTATAATGGTAAGTCACGATATATATGTCGTAGACACAATACTATTAGGCAGTTGATCTCGAATGGAGTGATTGGAATCGAATATGTTAAGTCTAAAGATAATTTGGCAGATCCTCTTACGAAGGGGCTAAGTCAATATCAAGTATACTGCTCATCAAGAGGAATGAAAATAAAAATCTACAATTGAAACGACTATAGCGGTAACCCAACCTTGTTGACTGGAGATCCCAAGATCTTGGTTCAATGGGACAACGAAGTCACAAAAGTTGTGTTACAACACACGAGATATATTATCTGTATCCCAATCTTAAGATGAACATGTGTTGTCCTACCACATGTAGTAAGGTTAAGTTTATACTTTTAATGACTTCTATACCTTTATAAGGTGGAGTATGGTATAGGATACTCTTGATAGAAGAGTCACCTATGTGTGTGTGAAGACAGACCACTTCAATAAAACACTCATGAATCCAAAATGGTGTCCATGGCCAAAACAGAACCAACCATGAGAACCAAAAGTAGGTGAGATAAGTCCCTGAGTGGGTGTTATTGTCTTAGTATACACAAACAGCTGAGCAGTTCAAGACATCACGTTCACTGTACAACTTAGTATGCTCGATAGCATTCCAATACGGAAGCTTCAAAGTCACAAGCTACCTCTCTCGATGCATTGGCTTATCGATTGGACTATTGTAAAGTGTCAGCATGCATACATGTATTAATTTCCATTCATGTGAGGGATTGTTGGATATTTGGTTCTTAAAAAAGACCAAATACAGTTTTGCAAAGGAAAATTGAAGTGGCATCAATCAATGAAAGTCAGAATTGACTTCAAAAACGAAATCTACGTTTCGCGTAGATGAATCTAGACTATTAATTTGCTCAAAACTGATTACGGGTGAATGAGAAATTAATTATTTAAAGTTAGCAAAAAAATTAGCATAGAAGAAAGTAGAAGAGGAATAGTCCCATATCTGAAATTTCAAAAGGAGTTTGTCTCCTTATATGTGTTCATGCGTTAATGGAGTTAAAAAAGAAAAACACAGGTAATCTCTTCTCATATACGAGCAGGTGCTCGCACCTACGAGCCCTCCACCCGCCATGCATGCATGCGCGTACGTGCACAATGGGTGTTTTGTTAGCGTACTTTGCACTTCGCATGTACGCATAATCGCGAGGAGCATTGAGGTGCTTAAATTTATACTCCAGGTGATGTGGCACTCGGTGACGTGTCATGTGACGTGGCAGTGCCTATGTGGCACTCGATGACGTGGCATGTGATGAGGTCGTGCCTGCATGACACTCAGGTAGGAGGAGAGAGATGACTAGACTACTGACTTGGCAAACGAATGACAACCGTTGGATCAAAGATGGGTGCTGGATCACAAGTGACGCGATCTGGAGCATTGATCGCGAAGAGTCGCGATCTGACCGTTGGTAATAAGACTTGATCTAAAGCGTCAGATCAAATCTGACCGCTAAGATCAAAGGGAGATATGAAGGTTTACAACCATCCAGATCTAATGGATGAGATCAAAGAGCTATCTGAAAGGTTACAACCCTCCAGATCGAACGACCCAGATTAATCCTAAACCAAAGGTCACACTCACTTATCAAAGAGTACCTCACCTCTTCCCTTGGATAAATAGAGTCCCCTAGATGATGGATTCATTCATTTAATCATCCAAAGCATTCATCTCATCTTGTGCATCCAGAATTCAAAAAACCTACGAGAAGGTTCGCTGGTCTCGAAATTTATAGTGTTGTTATTTCGAGACATCGTCGTTGTATTTTGGGAAACGAATTACTACTATCCGTGAGCATCTATAGCGGAGCAATATCGTTTTACGGAAATAGTGTTAAACACTAGTCTCGACGATATATCATATCAGTTTGCATCCTCCCGACAGCAACCGGTGAGCCTCGAAGCCACTCCCAATAATTTCTAGATCAACTGTCTATTAAGAAAAATTTATCCGTTAATTCGTTGAAATTGAGATATGATCTTTAAATGCGTAAGAAATTAATAAATCATTCTACTACTGCACCATTACCTAGGATTAATTTTGATCTTTCATTATAGCAAAAGGCCATTACACTTACCTCAGATGTCTTTCATAGTCCATTTTTCGTTTATATGAAGACAATTAAATCATGGAATCAACTTATAATCGACCGTGTGATTAAAAGGTGAAAGGAGTTTTTTCTCTGAATTTTTTTTTTTCTTTCGTGAAGCTAGGTAGTGTTGTAAAAGAGAACTTTTGATGTTGATATTTTTTATTGTTACTAATTTGGTAGAAAAGGCTAAAGAGGAACAATTTTAGGCATTTTCAAAGAGAGAAGGTGCATGCACAAGCCCAAAGTGAGGTTTTGCAAGTTTCAAAAGGTATTCTAGTTGTGAACTAGTTAGGAGTTTGAATGAGTCACTAATGTCTTCCTGGTGATCAAACTACTATAAACTTAAGTTATAAAGTCATCTTCTCCTAAAAGCAAGTCCAAATGTTGCTGGGACTTGATTGAAGAAGTCAATAGTCGAATAGGCTTTTTCGGGGGAGGAAGACGATACTAAACTGTTTGAGATGAATATTATCATCTTTTACTCTAATCATAAATCAATTCAGAATAAATCAACAATGAGTGCATAGTAGTTTTCTACAATGAGATGTACTTTTTAAGCATTCAAACAACTGGAGTTTGCACTCGGTCATCTTCAACAACTCGGTTTTCTTCCTTCGCTACGACACCACCGCCTTCGCCTTCCTTGTTCTTCCCCCAGAGTAGCGAGTAGAGTCCAACAATCACCAAAACTGACCCCAACACACTGCCAATCACAACGACAAAGGTGCGTAACATTTTTTTTCGGAAACAAGAGACTGAATTTTCGGAGAGATCAAATACCTTCCGATGTAGACTTGTTCGTGGAGGAAGAGGAAGTCGATAACAGCCACCAGGATCTGTATCAGAGGAGTGAATGCAGCAGTGAACACTGGCCCTTTCTGTTCTATACACCATGACATGGCCACAATCCCAAATCCAGATCCCACTGCCCCCTGCATTAACATGTTCAACACAACTTTACAACAATTAAAGTTGAAGCAGCCCTTTGGACCATTCAGAAAGTTCACTTTGCTTACACAACTTGGTAAAGAAATACCCTGCTTTATCTCACTGAGTGGAATGGATTTATATGAATATTCTGATACTCTTACATTATCAGTTAAAGGGGAATCTCATGGGTCTGAGTCTCAGAGATTCTTTTCGGAAATTATTCATTGGCGGAAATTTAATAGACCGAATTATTATTATTTTATTTCTTACATTATTGGTTAGACTTGATCTCCTATTATAATTTTATTCTATTTTATTCTTCTATATTTTTATTTAGGATCTATGGTGAATAATTCTGTCATATTTCCTAGTCAAGGTAAATATTATTTATGAATCCATCCATTTTTTTTATAATCTAAATGTCTAAGCTTTGTCATTCTAATTGTCAAAAAAAAAAAAATTTTCTCCTAATTCATCTATCGAAATTGATCGCGTGGCCTAATGGATAAGGCGCTCGCCTCCGGAGCGGGAGACTGCGGGTTCGAGTCCCATCGTGATCGAGAAAATATATGAAAGGAAACTTTGGTATAATGATAAAATTATCGTCTTGTGACTTTAAAAGCTCACGGATTCAGGAAACAGTCTACATGTACTCTTCTATGTCAAGAGTTTTATGCACCAAGTTATTCTTTTATGCATGTCCTCATTTATGCAAAAAAAGTGGATTCCTTGCCTCCACGGACCGGAATATATGTGTTATCATAGATAAGTTTGAGGTCGGTTTTCAACGGTTATGGAAGCCCCGCGAGTTATCTCATCCCTGCATGCTCTATTATTCCTTGACAAAATCCCTAAATCTTATCGAAAATTGATAATACTAGACCATCTAAAATGAACATGATCACTTTTTAGCGTAGAAAGAAGTGGATTCCCCTGCTACACTCCTATTCCGAGCAAATAATCTGATTAAGTTTCAGAAACACCGTTATGGAAATTTGTCATAATTTTCACTGTAATCGATATGCAATTTAGTGTGCAAAAGATGGATGCTTACTGAAAAAATGACAGTGGCGATCTCCATCTTCTTCCTCAAGATCCAGACTGAGGCTCCCCTCTGCGTGGCCAAGCTCAAGGTCGCCGCCTGCAGGAAACTGAGCAAGAACACCAGCGCAGTGCATGAAAACAGAGCAGGGTACTTAGTCCCAACTCTAGCCTGCAACGGGAACCACGCCGACCAACTCACGCACCCAAAGATCACCGCAATGGAACCCATCAACCATTTCCTCGATCCATACTCTGCTCCTCCCATTCTCGATTCTCCGTTACCGCCGCAGCTGTTCAATGCCCAGCCCTTGTAGAGTGCGAGGACGAGCACGCCCAGGAAGCAAACGACTGCCCCAACTGCCTTTGCCCTCCCCTCCTTAGTTTTCAGATTCAGAAACTCCATCCTGCGTTTGTATATATAAGAATTATAGATTTCTGTACGATCTTCGATTTGATATATTATCCGATTTACCTCGTTACTAAGGATACGAGGAAGGTGCACACTGGGGCTATGTTGAGGAAGGCGCAAGCAAATGTAGCAGAGGTGTGCTCCAGTCCAAGGAAGAAGAGATACTGAGTCAGAGAAGCACTGCGAGCAAACATAATCTGAGCAAATGTTTCAGAATATCGTGAATTAAAGATGATACATATACCCAAACAAGGCGCTGAAGAAGAGATAGACGCAGATTTCCAGAGTCAATTTTGGCCTGATCTTCCTGCGATCAAGCAATCACATGAACGTAGTTGGGGGCTGATCGATGGATGATATGGGTGTGAGTTTAAATCTGTGTATACCTCTCGTAGAAGAAGGCGATGGGAGAGATGAAGAGAGTGGCGACTGCGTGCCTGAGAGTGATGAAGACGAGCTTGTTCATGCCCTCGCTCAGTGCCTTCTTGACCATGACGTTCATCACTGCAAGTGCGACATCCACTGCGAGCATGGCGGCCACTGGTCTCCAATCCATCGCGCTCAGGATGCTGCAATTGCAACCTGCCATGGATGAGCTCTAGTTGCTGCTATTTATTCAGTGCTATGTGGATTCTAATGGCCATGATGATATCAGCAAGATAACGTCACATATGGGGTAATCGGATGGGAAAAATAATATGTTCAGGCAACAAATTTAATAAAAATCTCAGTAAATAATGTGACATTTTACATGAGCGATTCTTGACAGGTTTATCATATCCCTATGATATAATTTGATTCAGTGTGACAGTCGGAGGCCGTTGATGATATTTTAGCGACAATCAAATATGTGCATATAAAATGTCACATCATTCACTGAGGAATCAAATGATTACAGATTGTTATTGTGATTTGAAATACGAAAACCATCTCTAGTAATATGAGATAGAGGTGGTCTATGATAGATCATTTTTTGGGACACGTATGGATGGAATCTTCCTATATTTGAATTGTCATTTTATTTACTCAAATTATTTTTGAGGACGATGTTAGAAATGTGATTGAAAATAAATGAAACATGAGACAAGTGAGTGATTGTCTATTGAAACGATGTGAATGGTATCTAGTGGAACTCTCTCTCACATGCCACCTACTAGAGTTAGGTATTGCCCTCATGGGTTAGCGTAATTGATGTTTACATGAGTATTTACTTTAATAAATTTTGAACTTAATTCAGAGCGAGTATAAAATATTTCATTCGGTGTTTGACCTCCTCTACAAAGAGCTACTGCAGTATGACAAAATGTTTCCATAATTTATCTGTGATAATTATTTCAATGGTTTGATTTATTTTAGGCTTAGCTTGATTTGGCTTAACTCGATTATCCTATCCAACAAATTTAAACATATTAAAACTCTTTTACCGTCCTAGCTAGTCGGCCATTGAAATAATTAATTATTCAAGCTTCAATTGGTTTCTTTTTAATGAACTTAATTGAGTTTGGTTTAAATTTGATTTTAGTTTAATTCATTTAAATATTATCAATCTCTCAATTTAAACTTATTTGATATTTAAATTTTTTATATTTTAAAACTTGTTTGGTTCATAGTTTGATAAGAGTTTATTAATGAATATAATTCATAAATTTTGTTCATCAATATTGTTCATAAATATTAATGAATTGAGCACATATATATTCAAATTTATTCATTTAGAAACACTAAATTTTTGGAAAACATCTTGGCAACTCAAAATCTAGAACAATAGATTTTAATATTCAAGAGCTGATGTGTCTATAATTCAAAAATAAAAACATTCTATACTACTGATAAAATTGATTCTTATTGTCATCTCTTTGATTTTTTAGGAGATTTTTTAATATATTTTCTTTGGGCTCGTGATTTGGCCCTCCTAACCAACAATTCACTTTGAGTTTGGTTGGGTTAAAAATTTTTCAACTCGTCAAGATAATGGATCGGCCCTTTCCGTTCCACCCCGCCAAATGAGTAGTCCGCTATGAGCCGCCCTGTCCCGCCATGGGTTGCCACCACTGATGCTTGGCTTAGCATCTCATTAAGTGTCAGATTAAGCACCATTTTACCTGTCTCATCAGGCATCAATTCTATCCATATTCATCACAGACGACAGTGCTCCAAGTAAAAAAAAATTAATCAGGTTGTAACGTAAAACTTAGACGACCAATTCAATCATACGAAAGTTTTTACCAACCGTTAGGATAAATCGGGAAGCACTCATAATGAACGGTTTAGTAGCCCAACATCCCAGGTTACGGGCCCCGTTTGGAAGAAAAATTTTAACAAAATTCGTCATAGCTAGGGATGATCGAACCACGAATATTTGCAAGATAACTAATCGTCCTTCCGCTGCGCCATAACTCCGAAGGCCGACAGGGCTTGTAAGGCACCATGTTCTTATGTGTCCTAGATACCAATTGAAATATAAATATATGAATCTGTTAAAGGCTAAAAGAGAGAGCTCGTCTATGTGGAATGTCTCGAGGAAGAAACTAGGAAAGTTCTCTCAATTGTCGCATCGACAAGGACGAGACTCGGTCGCAAAGCAACATAATGGGAAGTGAAAAGTGACTCTTATTGAGAGAACACAAAGCTCCCTTAGTGCTTTCAACTTTATGTTTGTTATGTATTCACCGCAAACCGAGAACTAATCTGTTTGGAATCTTAGAATACATAATTTGTCAGAGAATACAGTGAATCAATAAATTTAGGTTTAGTCCATTAGCTCGTTGATAAGTCAATGACTATAACCGGTGCGATGTCATTGTTTGGTATTCGTTCGTAGATCAATTTTGAAATTGTACAAATCTATACTCTCATCAGTTTTGTTTCAAATAATAGAAAACTAAGAAGAAAAAAAAACAATACAAAATCCAAGAGTTGATTTTGTACAAATCTATACTCTCATCAGTTTAGTGACAAATAATAGAAAACTAAGAAGAAGAACAAACAATACAAAATCCAAGAGTTGATTTATTATCCTTTGAATTTTGTTAAGCTTCTTCTAAGGTCATTGCTTTACTGATAGAAACATAAAAGCTTTTCTTCACTTTAGCAAATGGCGAAGTAGCGCCTCGTTCTTGTTTGAAACCGGCCATAGAAAGAATGGATTTTATTGGACTATGTTTTCACATGTAAAAGTAAGACTCGAGTAGTCGTTGCGACTTAAAAGAGTTTCATCTGATTGTGATTGCATATTTATTTGTGAATCACGTGCAAATCTTTTTTACTTTGTTCTAGATTTTACTTGAAGTCTTAAACTTTGTGAGTTTTACCTATAGGATCTTCACATAGTTTAGTAGTTGTTGAAACAAGAAAACTCATAGTGTAGTGGCACCTCAAAGACACCCCTTTTAGGTTCTCATAGATAAATATTCCAAACCTAATCTAATTATGCAAGAAAATGCCAAGAGTCCTTTTGATGAGTTTAATAATATAGGGTGTATATCATACGACAATTGATAGGAACTTAATTTAATTATTTTGTTATTTATCTCGTTGTTATTAATTGAATCACTTTGTTATTTATCTCAATAGATTACATTATGGCTCTATTATATAATCACACAATAATATCAAGTCATTATAAAAATTATTGATAAATCTAATAATCTATTCTAATATTTTGAAAGGGTAAATAATAATACTAGATGACCTAATCTAACTTAATAACAAATTTATTAGTCTATTAGTAACGACCCGGCCCCTCGGTCCCTTTGGCGGCCAAATCTCATTTTGGCGGCCCAACAACAACCTAGCGGCCAAATCTCATTTGGCGGCCCAACTGTTGGGACCGGGTGCATGTTGACATTGATGCGGGTTCGTAATTTTAAAATTTAATTACGTGCAGCGGAAGGTTTAGCATAAATAATTTCACAAATTATTTAACCACACATCTAAGCATGCAACCTTATATTGTATAGACATGATCATATATTAAAATTTTGCAGAAAGTAAACTAATTTACTTAATACCTCACGTAACTCGAAGGAAGGGACGAGATCCAACCGTAGCGTCCCTTGGAAGCTCCGCCTCTATTCGCGTCCACGCCGAGTTTTCTTCGGGATGACTTCGCAAAGCCACGAGTTTCGTGCCGACAAGAACTACTAGATTCTCCAAAGGCACGACAAGAATACCAAGAGAGAGATGGGAAGACTAACCACCAAACGAAGAATGAAATCGAGATTCCGGGAGGAAGGAAGGAGTTGCGTCCGCTTCTTCTTCTTCTTCGGCAGTAGCTTGGTGGTGGCTGAAGCTCACGGCAAAAGGGGTTCCCCTTCTTAGGGTCGGCGGCACTAGAGGAGGGAGAGGGAGAGAAGGAGAGAGAGAGAGGGCTTGTTTCCTTGATCTCTTAGATTAATCTCCAAGCCTTGCCTTGGTTCCTTTATATAGTAGCCTCTCAATCGCCAAGTCTCCTTTTTATGGAATAAATTTTCATAAGAAATTTATCATATAAATTTTTCTATGAATTATTCCATCATGCCAAGTTTTTATCATAATTTAATTTATGATAAAAACAACCATGTCTCCCTTTTCTTATGGAAAGAAATTTCTTTATATAAATTTCTTTATATAAATTTCTTTATTATGGTAAATCAATCCATTATTGATTTTATAAAATAAAATAAACCAATCCATGGTTCATTTTAATTTCCATGAAAAATAAATCTCTTTATATAAATTTCTTTATATAAATTTCTTTATCCATAATTTTATAAAACAAACCACACTTGGTTTATTTTATAACTTGAACCAAACAATTTGGTTTTTCCCTTTTGTTGTGGCCGGCCAAGCAAAGAGGGTGGGGACCCTCTTTGGCCGGCCAAACCCAAGCCAGGACCGTATGAATTAAACTCATTTAATTCGTCCAATAAGCCTTCAAAAGACTTAGCCATTTTAAGCTTCCGATGCGTCTCTGAAAAATTCAGATTCGACTTATCTCTCTTGATCGGAAAATCTAATTTTCAACTCGTTTTAAATCCCTCGGATTACTCGTAGTGCGTGTGACTAAATAGGCTTTCGATTTATGTTGGCCGTCTATAATTAACCAATTATAGAACGATCATGAGTGGCACCTAGTAGTACATCATGATCCCCAATTAATCGAAAGATCAACGGTTGACCTCAGAAATTATTCTGAAACCCTTCAGCAGCCATAATGAATCATGCCCCATTCCCTTCACCATCTTATACCCACTTGGTTCAGGACACGGTCTATGTGTGTCAGTCCCCACTAGGCTGACTACGTCACACCTAGCCCAAGCAATGTTTTTCTCGTCCTACGGATTCTAGTTACTCTCATGTTTCTGAGAGATTCATACTCTGAACATGTGATGCTCTGGCTAGGAGCTTCGAGTAACAATCCGACGATAGGCCTTGGGTATACATCTCCTCGCAAGGAGTGGTGAATCCTCTATAGGCTGTTCAAACATCTTCGGGCACTTCGGCTTATACCCAACCATCCTGGGTCCACACCTCCTTAGAGATGCTTGCTTAAGATGTCAAAGTATAAGTCTCCATGACCAAGATGACTTGAACACCGCAAGTCAAAGGAACATCGCACTTAAGCTGCAGTAAGAACTTCATTGACATATCTATATGTAGATTACTATATGAAGTTTTACAGCCAGTCACTCCAATGAACTAGTTCCCTTAACTAGCATTCATGTTTATCTCCGGACATCCCAATGTCTCCAGCCAGTGAGAATCAGCTGATTAGAGAATAACCCATGCTAGTCTCAACAGAATTGATAGTGTCCGTATTTATCAATTCATCGACTAGAGACAATTTCAATACTTCACAATTGCACATGTAAAGATAATCACTAGTTGTGAATTCATCACAAATTCTCTCATGTTGTGGATTGTATTGCGGACCTTCAGTAAATGAGTTTAAGATCTCAATCAAATACACAAACATGTATACTCAAATAGTGAATATTCATTTATTAAAATAAATGATTACAATCATAAGGCGATTGTCTTAGGACACTTCTCTCACAATACTAACACCAACAACCTGGTCCACGACCGTGCCGTTACTCACTAGGACTTCCACACCTAGCTAGCCAGTAGATTTTTTTACTTTTCTCAGGATTCGAACTCTAGACCTCCATAAGTACTAGAATTTATGAATCCTAGTAACCAATTGAGCGTCTTTTTATTGTAACGACCCGGCCCCTCGGCTCCTTTGGCGGTCAAATCTCATTTGGCGACCCAACAACCTGGCCCTCGGTCGTGTCGTTACTCACTAGGACTTTCCACCCCTGGCCAGTGGATTTTTACCTTCCCCAGGATTCGAACTCTAGACCCCTGGCTCAATTGGTTACCAGCATTCATAAACTCTAGTATTTAAACTTGGAGGTCTAGAATTTGAATCCTAGTGAAGGCAAAAATCAACTGGCCAGGGGTCGAAAGTCCTAGTGAGTGACGACACGACCAAAGGCCAGGTTGTTGGGCCGCCAAAATGAGATTTGACCGTCAAAGGAGCCGAGAGATCGAATCGTTACACTATCCTAAAAAATAATATTTGAAAAGAGTTATTTGAATATATCTGTTTGGGATCATACCAACAATGACTATCGAATCCTTCAAGTCAATGAGACATAAGTATTAGGATGAACCAAGATGCGCAAACAAATCAACATGAATGGACCAACTAAACATGCAAAAGCGACATTGTGACTCAATGGGCTAGATAGTGTGGTACTGAAATAGCATGCACCACGTCATCCACACTCAATTAAGGATGTGTGTAGATTAGGTACGCGGTGGCTCAATGGGCTAGCTAGCAAGTGTGGTCCTGGATTAGGTACGTGGTGACTCATGCATGAATGCAAGCACCACATCATGAATACGCAAGGGAACTTGTGTAGGTGCCTCAGACTAGTGTACATTAAATTCAGTAGGTGTCTCGCCACGAGAATAATACTTGCCCAATAAATAAATAATATTTTTCCTGTACGGATTACATATGAATCTTGAATATAATAGTCATACGGCTACATGATACATATCAATAATCTACACGGTTGAAAATAAACGAAAACATCAACAACACAATTTATACTACAACTCATACGTCTAGATCAACAATCATATAGTTTATACACCCCACACAGCTGAAGTAAAATAAACATATCACAGCAGAAGACATAAACCATAAATGATTGTGAGCCGACCCAGCTTGACACAATAATTACAAAACTAAATGAAAATAGCCACAAGACTCGAGAGCAAGTCCATGACAAGTTAATACAATGTCAAATTTATAAATCCAATGTGCAAATAAGAACAGAGAGAATATAAGGTAAACATTCATGAATGTGACGTGAGACTAGTAGACAGGATACTCCAAGCAACACCATGTCATCACATGCTACTCGGCAAAATAAAAACATACAAAATAGTAGTGAGTCCGAGTGACTCAATAGGTAATAAAAATAGATAGTGCATGGTCAAAATAGTATAAGGAGATTAAGCATATATAGTCTCACAGGTAGTAATAGAATATGTATACAACCATAATTGACATAATAAATACACGCATTAAAATCGGTCAACCACGTATGGTATAATGATCAGGAAAACCTAAGACCTGTAATGGATTAACTCGAAACCATGTGAGCACACTATGACAACATAACAAGTATGATACACAACTCTGTATGAGCATGTCAACCATATGAATCAAATCATGGCTTAGTCAAATGTAACAATCATAAACAAATACAATATGCATCATATGCACATGATGCAAAACATGTGTCACCCCTAGATGTCAGTCCTACTACCATCACATTATATGTGTGTGGTTGAGTGAGCAGGGTTGTGACAACTGTATGCACTCCAGCTACTACTATAAGTAGCCAATTCGATAGGATATATTGAGGGATTAAAACCACTCCCTGACCCCGTAAAACCACGGTGGATGATGGGGTTGAGCACACCGTGGCTGACACGTGGGTTGAAGAAGCTATGTTGCAAGATATGGAGAGTCGGAACGACTATCTTTTTAGAGCACCCGAGATCAACTCGGGAAGAGGATCCCCTGGGACCCCCCGCGGGTAGACACACCACAGAGATCAAATCAGAAGACACATCTGTTGGTGCCGGAAGCACCATATCGAGCCTTGTTTTGATATTGTCAAAGGGTTCAAAGTTAAGTATTATTGGTGATCTAACGATGTTACTCAAGTTGTGCAGGAAAAGTCCTAGGTACACTAGGCACTAAGTCCTGACGTAAGGTTGGGCACTAAGTCCTGGCCGAGGGCCGGGCACCGAAGACCTGGTTCGAGGAATTGGGCACTAAGTCTTGGCCGAGGGTTGGGCACCGAAGACCTGGTTCGAGGAATTGGGCGTTAAGTCCTGGCCGAGGGCTGGGCACCAAAGACCTGGTTCAAGAAATTGGGCACTAAGTCCTGGTCGCGGACTGGGCACGAAGACCTGGTGAGTAAAGCTGGGCACAAGTCCAACCGGAGGAGTCGGTTGGCAAATGGTAAACTCTCCTGAGAGGAGTAGGTGAGGACGCGTTCCCCGTGAGAGGGAACAGTAGGCATCGGTTCAACCTAGGGTTCCATTTGGGAGACTCAAAGTCAGAACCAAGACAGCTTAGGCTGTAAATAATGGCTAATATGTTTGCTTCTTTTTGTTTTGGAACTAACATTGGTTGTAGGGATCGAAGGACTGGTTTTCTGCAGCTCAGGTGCCTCAATGGAGTGAGGCTCCTCACTGGGGCTAAGCACCCGGATGGATACGGGCGCCCTAGTTGAAGGCTAAGGCTCCTCACTGGGGTTAGGCGCCCGTATGGATACGGGCGTCCTAGAGCAAAGGCAAAACAGAAGCAAGCGAAGCACCACTGCTAAGAAGCCTCTGGACGTACTCAGCTCAGGCGCTCGAGAACATACGGGCGCCCCCATCAGCTCAGGCGCCCCTGTGAAGATGGATAAGCGCTGACCGAGCCTGCGGATAAGAGATCGCGCAGGCAAGGCCACGTGTAGGCGCCCCCATCGACACAGGCGCCCCCATGGGTGCTATAAACCGGGGTTCACCCCCAAGTCTTCAATACACATCGCTCTCAACGCTCCAAGACTTTTCGTTCAAGCGCTACGCTCCGACCAGCTTCGACTTCGAGATTCCAACGCCGACGACGACCCTATACTCCGAAATTCGATCCACCTCGGGGGTTGATAACGGAAAGTATTGCAAAGTTCATTTTCAGTTCTATTTCTGTACTCAATTTGTAAAATCTTTTTACGAATATAGAATTGCCCAAAGTAAACGGTCAAGGACCGTGGGCCTTGGAGTAGGAGCCGACCACGACTCCGAACCAAGTAAAATCGACTTGTGTTTGCGTGTGTTCTGTTATTTTCCGCTGCGTAACTGCTCTGATTTTATCCGAAAAATTTTATATCGATATTCACTCCCCCCCCCCTCTATCGATTTCTCCTATCCAACAACATCCCCGAGATCACCTAGGGAAGTCGAGTCCCAGAGACCACCTCGGGGAAGCAAAATGCCCGGAACCCCCCGGGCCAGAAGACCCCGAGATCACCTCGGGGAAGCGGAGCCCAAGAAGCATTCGACCTCAAGGAACGGTCCCCCTTTCTTCGAATCTACGGATAACCATTACCAATTATCGCGGAGTCATCATGACCCATAATTGTTGCAACGGTCCGATCTTAATGATAGCGTGGACTATTGCCAAGGTTATCCTGTAACCGATAATTAGGGAGACGTGGCAAAGATCATGGGGACTCGTGGGACGGGAGCCTCTGGTATAAAAGGTACCCTAACTCCTCCGGTAAGGGGGGTACACACTCTCTACTTCACGCATCTCCTTTTTTTGCCTTACTTTCATCTCCTAGATCGAGGCACTGACTTTAGCGTCGAAGTGGGCTCCGCTGGACAACCTCCAGCGTGTTCCCCTAACGCTCATGTTAATCTTGACAACCTCCTGCGTGTTCCCCTAACGCTCGTGTTAATCTCGCAGGGTGTGAGTTCTTCCTCTAGCGTCAGCATCCGCGTGGGCTGAACCCTGATGACTGACCGTCGACGTCGATTCCTTCTGGAACAAGTTTGGCGCCGTCTGTGGGAATCCAGTAAAGCACCAGAAGGAGCACTGATGGCAGAGCCAGCGGGACAATCCATTGTTCTGACGAAGGAGGAACTGGATCGCTTGGTGGCCAACGCCATCAAAGAGGTGCTCGAACAACACCAAATTGAGCAAGCCGCATCGCAGCGAGGTGTTGTTGTGCGGGAGGAGATCCCCAGAATCTCCATCTCGCACTCCCAATTGCGAAGATCCGTCACACCACTGGGGCGACGCGTCAGAGCAGCCCCGGACCACCGGCGAGACTATCCCGGAGATATTGAGAAAGGCAACTCGGTAGCCTCTAGCGCTCTTGTTAGGACCAAAAGGAATTAAGATATCTCCACAATGGCATGACATTGTCCACATTGGGCCTAATCCCTCATGGTTTTGTTCTTGGGCTCTCCCCAAAAGGCCTCTTTCCAATGGAGTACCATATTCCTTATAAACCAATGATCTTCCCATGTGTTTCTCAATGTGAGACTAAGTTTGCACCCTTGTAACCCCTAACAATCCCCCCTCAAACAAAGGACCACATGCCCACACCACAAACGGAAACACTTTCTGTTTAGATGTCTGATCCAACAGGACTTTCTGCCCCTCGGTCCACCTGACCTACTAGGACCACCTAGCCGCAACTAGAACTGGTCCTCTTGATCAAGACACGGGAGCCCACATATCCTTTATTTAAGGCTTAACGCACATGGTTAGATCTGGAAGAGCAACCTGGCTCTGATACCATTTGTTAGGACCAAAAGGAATTAGGATATCTCCACAATGATATGATATTGTCCACTTTGGGCCTAAGCCCTCATGGTTTTGTTCTTGAGCTCTCCCCAAAAGGCCTCTTTACAATGGAGATACCATATTCCTTATAAACCAATGATCTTCCCATGTGTTTCTCAATGTGGGACTAAGTTTGTATTGGGACCGGGTGCATGTTGACATGGATGCGGGTTCGTAATTTTAAAATTAATTACGTGCAGCGGAAGGTTTAGCATAAATAATTTCTCAAATTATTTAACCACACATCTAAGCATGCAATTTTATCTTGTGTAGACATGATCATATATTTAAAATTTTGCAGAAACATAAACTAATTTACGTATTACCTCGCGTTACTCGAAGGAAGGGACGAGATCTAACCATAAGCGTCCCTTGGAAGCTCCGCCTCTATTCGCGTCGACACCGAGTATCTTCGGGATGACTTCGCAAAGCCGCGAATTTCGTATTCTCGAGAACTACTAGATTCTCCGAGAACGCGACGAGAAAAACCAAGAGAGAGGTCGGAAGACTAACCACAAAAGGATGGCCGGCTGGTGCTCCTTCTTGGGGTTGGTTGGCGCAAGGCATGAAGGGGAGAAGAGAAGGAGAGAAAGAGAGGGAGAGAGCCTATGCCTTCATCTCTATGATTATCACCCAAGCCTTGCCTTGGGTCCTTTATATAGTGGCCTCTCAATCATCAAGTCTCTCAAATATGGAATAACTTATTCCATCATGCCAAGTTTGATTTTATATCATGGTTAAAATCATATTTTAATTCATGATAAAAATCAATCAAGTCTCTTCTCTCTTATGGAATAAATTTCCTTATCATGGTAAATCAATCCATGATTGATTTTATAAAATAAACCAATCCATGGTTCATTTTAATTTCCATGAAAAATAAACCAAACCTTGGTTTAAAAATTTATATCATCCATAACTTTATAAAACAAACCACACTTGGTTTATTTTATAAATTGAACCAAAAACTTGGTTCTCTCCCTTTGTTGTGGCCGGCCAAGCAAAGAGGATAGATGCCCTCTTTGGCTAACCCATCCAAACCAACCCCAATGAATTAAACTTATTTAATTCATCTATTAAGTCTTCAAAAGACTTAGCCATTTTACGCTTCTGATGCGTCTCTGAAAAATTCAGATTCGACTTATCGTTTGGCTCAACCAAACTTAATCTCTCTTGATTGGAAAATCCAATTTTCAACTCGTTTTAAATCCCTCGGATTACTCGTAGTGCGTGTGACTAAATAGGCTTTCGATTTATGTTGGTCGTCTATAATTAATCAATTAATTATAGAACGATCATGAGTGGCACCTAGTAGTACATCATGATCCCCAATTAATCGAAAGATCAACAGTTGACCTCAGAAACAATTCTGAAACCCTTCAGCAGCTATAATGAATCGTGCCCCATTCCCTTCACCATCTTATACCCACTTGGTTCAGGACATGGTCTATGTGTGTCAGTCCCCACTAGGCTGACTACGTCACACCTAGCCCAAGTAACGTTTTCTCGTCCTACGGATTCTAATTACTCTCATGTATTTAAGACATTCATACTCTGAACATGTCATGCTCTGGCTAGAGGCTTCGAGTAACAATCCGACGATAGGCCTCGGGTATACATCTCCTCGCAAGGAGTGGTGAATCCTTTGTAGGCTGTTCAAACATCTTCGGGCACTTCGGCTTATACCCAATCATCCTGGGTCCACACCTCCTTGGAGACGCTTGCTTAAGATGTCAAAGTATAAGTCTTCATGACCAAGATGACTTGAACACCGCAAGTCAAAGGAACATCGCACTTAAGCTGCAGTAAGAACTTCACTGACATATCGATATGTAGACTGCCATATGAAGTTTTACAGCCAGTCACTCCAATGAACTAGTTCCCTTAACTAGCATTCATGTTTATCTCTGGACATCTCAATGTCACCAGCCAGTGAGAATCAGCTGATTAGAGAATAATCCATGTTAGTCTCAACAGAATTGATAGTGTCCGTATTTATCAATTCATCGACTAGGGACAATTTCAATACTTCACAATTGCATATGTAGAGATAATCACTAGTTGTGAATTCATCACAAATTCTCTCATGCTGTGAATTGTATTGCGGACATTCAGTAAATGAGTTTATGATCTCAATCAAATACACAAACATGTATACTCAAATAGTGAATATTCATTTATTTGAATAAATGATTATAATCATAAGGCGATTGCCTTAGGACACTTCTCTCATATCACTAACAGTTTGCACCCTTGTAACCCCTAACAGCTCTGAGATACAAAGGTGGACAGGGGAAGAGGGAGAAACTTAAGGCCTCCCCTAAGACTCCCTTTACTCCATTCTCATCTGAGATTGTAGAAGACCTCATGCCGAAGCAGTTTCGCGGGCCTGGTATTGTTGATTACGATGGGAAGACAGATCCGGAGGATCATGTCTGCAAGTTTGAAAATGTGGCACTCCTACACCAGTATACCGACGGAGTAAAATGTCGGGTGTTCTTGAACACCCTATCCGGAGCAACCCAACGATGGTTCTAGAGGCTGCCCCCAGGTTCCATCGACTCCATCACGGAGTTTAGAACCGCATTCCTTCACCACTTCGTCAGTAGCCGTCGCTATCAGAAGATGACGCTCAATCTATTCGCTCTCAAGCAGAAGCTGAAAGAGCCGCTCAAGGAGTACATCCAGCGGTTCAACCGAGTGGCACATGATGTGCCAAGTGCAACGTCAGAAATCCTCGTCAACGCCTGTACCCAAGGGCACTCGAAAGGGGATTTTTTCTGATCATTAGTGAAGAAGCCACCTGCCAGCTTCGATGATCTGTTGGGGCGTTCGGTCAAGCACGTCAACATAGAGGAGGTACAATTCGTCTGTCGCAAGGAACCAGCCGGAGTGCCCCCTCAAGCCGTTACTCGGTCCGAATAGAGGGAACCCCCAGCTCCAACCTGAGGGAAAGACCTTCACCCGGGAAGGACCAATGGGCTGGCAGGAGGAAACT
Source organism: Boesenbergia rotunda (assembly GCA_024364735.1). Lineage (NCBI taxonomy): Eukaryota > Viridiplantae > Streptophyta > Magnoliopsida > Zingiberales > Zingiberaceae > Boesenbergia > Boesenbergia rotunda. The sequence continues at coordinate 34,119 of JAGFNQ010001549.1, forward strand.
GGTTGAGACAGTGGATACCGAGGAGCCAGAGTCATTGATGAAGTACTGCGGCTTCCACGACAGTACTACACATTCCACCGAGGAGTGTCATGCCTTGAAGAAAAAATTGAGTGATGAGGCAAACCCTAAACCTCAGAGGATGTGGAAGAAGACAGGGTATCGCCGAAATTCCCCTCGGCGAAGCCTTTCTCCCAGATGGAGGCAGTCGGGAGAAAACGAGACCCGACACCGGTCTCGGTCGCGGTTAAGGGGAAGGAGTCGGGGACCTGCACTATGCAGGTCTCCCTCCTTGGAAAGAGACCCCAGGAAGGACAAGGCCCCTGCACGCGACCTGCCCTCAGGATATGTGGGAGTAATCTCCGGAGGACCCACCGAAGGAGATTCCCATCGGGCAAGGAAGTCCAACACCTGGCGTCTGGAGAATTATGCAATTGGGACAAGCCGGAGCCAGGATCACGACCCTACGATCTCGTTCGGCCCCGAAGACTTGGAAGAGGTGGAAGCTCCCCATGAAGACACCTTGGTAATCGTTGACCACATCACCAACTATGAGGTCAAGCGCATCTTCGTGGATACAGGAAGTTCCGTGAACATCTTATACAAGGTTGCCCTGGATCAGATGCAGATCGATGAGGATGAACTACTTCTGGTCTCAACCTGCTGTTCGACTTCACCGGGTATCGAGTACAATCGATAGGGTAAATCACCGTATCGCTATCGTTGGATAGTGATGTGCTCGAGAGGACCCGGATGACACCCTTCCTGATCGTGGATGCTCCCTCATCCTACAATGCCATCTTGGGCTGCCCGGCGCTCAGTGTCTTCCAGGCGGTGGTCTCTGTTTACCACCAGAAGATAAAATTCCCGGTAGGCGATCGAGTGGCTGAAGTTAAATGGGGCCAACTGGTGTCTCGACGTTGCTACAGTGGGGAAGTCAGATCGGAGTCCCAGAAAAACCCAAGGGCACAAGAAGGCTAACTGGAGGAAGTGACCGTTCACAGGAGGACAGGGACAAAAGGCTCCAACCCTATCACCCCCGGTAAGATTCGTGTGGCATACTATGTACTCACCTATGTATTCTTGTTGCCTTGCAGTGGATTATTGAAATAAAGGAACGTGTCATCACAAAAGTATCAGTACATTAAGAAAAACCATAATACCTCGTGGTGAAGCGGATGTCCAAGGTACTTAGGCTTGGTCTGGGTGTTACGGGCGGCCAACCAAGAAACCAAAACCCTAATACCTCGCGGTGTTGCGGATGCCCGAGGTACTTAGGCTTGGTCTGGGTGCTACGGATGCCCAACCAAGAAACAAAAATCCTAATACCTCGCGGTGCTGTGGATGCCCAAGGTACTTATGTTGGTGCAGGCAACACCTAAGTCAAACCTGGGTTTTAATAATGGCAAAGGGTTCAGAAGTTAAGATATTATTATTGTCTAACTTGTTTACTGAGTGTGGAGGAAGAAGTCTTAGGTGCACAAGGCAAGAAGTCCTGGCAAAGGGCTGGGCAAAGAAGTTCTGGTCAAGGACTGGGCAAGAAGACCTGACCGGAAGTCGGGCAAAGAAGTCCTGGTCGAGGACTGGGCACGAAGTCCTAGCAAGGGGTTGGGCACCAAAGACCTGACCGGAAGTTGGGCATGAAGACTTGGTCAGGTGGATTGGGCAAAAGTCCAACCGGAGGAGCCGGTTGGCAAAAGGTAAACTCTCCTGAGAGGAGTAGGTGAGGCCGCGTTCCTCGTCGAGGGAACAGTAGGCGTCGGTTCGACCTAGGGTTCCATTTGGGAGACCCGAAGTCAGAACCATGACAGCTATGGCTGTAAATATTGACTAATACTCTTACTTTGTTTGTTTTGGAACTAAACTTGGTTGCAGGGACCGAAGGAGTGTGTTTCTGCAACTCAGAACGCTCCAAAGGAAAGGGGTAGGCAACTGGGCTAGGCGCCCGGGAGGTCCCGGGCGCCCAAGATCAAAGCTAAAACGACCATCGAAGCAAATCTGCCACAAAGCCATTGGACGAGGTCAACCTAGGCGCCCGAGAGGTCCCGGGCGCCCCAGTCAGACCAGGGGCCGAATCGGAGGGGATAAGTGTTGACCGAGCTGCGGATGAAGGTTCTCGCAGCTGAAGGCACGTGTCAGGCGCCCGCAGTGAATCAAGCGCCTCCAGGTGCACTATAAAAGGGTGCTCGACCCCAAGGCTTCAACATCACTGCTTTCTAACGCTCCAAAGCTTTTCGTTCAAGCGTTATGCCCAGGCAAACTCCGACTTCGAGATCTCAGCGCCGACGACGACCCTCTGCTCTGAAATACGATCCACATCGGACGTCGATAACGAAAAGTGTATTAATTTCAGTTTCTTGATATAATATTGTACTTATCTTGTAAATCTCTTTGCGCGATTAAAGTATTGCCCAAAGTAAACGGTCAAGGACCGTGGGCCTTAGAGTAGGAGCCGACCGCGACTCCGAACCAAGTAAAAACTACTTGTGTTCCTATGTGATTGATTATTTCCGCTGTGCATTTTCTCTTTCCTTAATTCGAAAAAGTTTTAACGATATTCACCCCCCCTCTATCGTTTATCTCGATCCAACAAGTGGTATCAGAGCGGGTGGCTCAAATTTGGTGCAACCACCAGTTTGAGAGTTTTTCAGATTTTGCAAAATTTTTAATTTCTTTTTCTTTCGAATTTTTCCCGTTAATCGAGGTTGGTGCAACACCACTCGATCATTTTTTTTCCAATTATCTTATTCCCGCACTACTAATCCAAGACCAAGTCTTGGGACAAAATTTCTCTGTTTTTTTTTGTTATTTCAGAAATCTTAATGGTCATGCAAGAGGGTTTCAGTACAGCCAGACCACCACTCTTCAGTGGAGAAGACTTCTCCTACTAGAAGAGTCGGATGGAAGTCCACCTGAAAACTCAGGTGGATATGTGGATCATAATCCAATCTGGTTTGGAAATCCCCAAGAATGCTGAAGGAGTGGCACAACATTACACAGAATGGGATGCCTCGTTGAAGAAGAAGATCGAGGCTAATGCAAAGGCAACCCAGACACTCCAATGCAGATTAACCAAAGAAGAACTTGTTGGTGCAGGAAGCACCATATCGAACCTTGTTTTGATATTGGCAAAGGGTTCAAAGTTAAGTATTATTGGTGTTCTAACAATGTTACTCAAGTGTGCAGGAAAAGTCCTAGCGAAGGGCTGCTAGGCACCTGGTGAAGGGCTACCAGGAAACAAAGTCCTAGAGAAGGACTGCTAGGCACCTGGCGAAGGGCTGCCAGACAAAGTCCTAGCGAAGGGCTGCTAGGCACCTGGCGAAGGGCTGCCAGGAAACAAAGTCCCAGCGAAGGACTGCTAGGCACCTGGCGAAGGAATGCCAGGATACAAAGTCCTAGCAAAGGACTGCTAGGCACCGGCGAAGGAAAGACAGGTCACAAAGCCCTAGCGAAGGACTGCTAGGCACTGGCGAAGGAATGCCAGGGTACTGAAGCCCTAGCGAAGGACAGCTAGGCACCGGGCGAAGGACAGCTTGGGATCCAAGACCTGGCAAAGGACCGCTAGGCAAAAGTCCAACCAGAGGAGCGGCTGGCATCAGGTACATTCTCCCGAGAGGAGTAGGTGAGGACGCGTTCCCCGTCGAGGGAACAGTAGGCGTCGGTTCGACCTAGAGCTCCATTTTGGAGGCCCAAAGTCAGAACCAAGACAGCTAAGGCTGTATAAACTAACATCTTATTGTTTTATGGTGTTTTGGACTAACCCTGGATGCAGGACCGAAGGAACGAGTGTCTGCAGCTCAGAGAACCTCAAAGGAGTGAGGCAGCAGCTGACCAGGGCGCCCGGAGTGTCCCGGGCGCCCCCAAGGTGAACACAAAACACATAAAACAAAGGCAGACTTCAACAGCTCATCTCCCGGGCGCCCCCATGCTCCCGGGCGCCCCCACTGCTCCCAGGCGCCCCCAGCGTCCCGGGCGCCCCCTGTGCATGCCATCGAACCAGAAGCCAGCGAAGCCAAGGGATAAGCTCTGACCCGGTCAACCCGGGCGCCCCCAGCGTCCCGGCCGCCCCAGTCAAGATCTAATCTCGAGTTTGAAGGGATCAGACGCTGACCGAGCTAAAGGTGGATCGGCCGACACGTGGGGGGCGCCCCCGACATTCCGGGCGCCCCCAGGCGCTATAAAAGGACCCTCGAACCGAGGCATGGGACAACGAATTCTTTCAACGCTTCTACGCTCTTCGGCCTCCGCGCTCTGCTCCAGCAACCTCCCGACTCAAGATACAAGCGCCGACGACATCCTACTGCTCCGGAAAAAGTAATCTACATCGGACGTCGGTAAAAAGAAGAGCTCAATTTTAGTACTGTACTTGAATTGTAATTCCATTTCTGTAACTGTTTTTTACGCGATTATAGTATTGCCCGCAGTAAATGGTCAGCGACCGTGGGCCTTGGAGTAGGAGTCGACCTAGGCTCTGAACCAAGTAAAAATATCTGTGTTTGCGTGTTTTTGTTTTTAATCTTCCGCTACGCATTCTCTTTTCAAATCCAAACGTTTAACGATATTCACCCCCCCCCCCTCTATCGTTTCTCTCGATCCAACAAGTGGTATCCGAGCGGGGAAGCTCAAATTTGGTGCAACCACTAATTTGAGAGTCTTTCGGATTTTCAAAATTATTTTATCTTTTTTAATATTTTCTCGTTAATCGAAGTGGTGCAACACCACTCGATCTTTATTTCAAATAAATAATATCTGTAGGTGTATTTAAAATATGTCATAAAACGAACAATTTTTGAAAATTTGTCATAAACTTTTTCAATCGAAGTGTCTTTTTCAATTTTGAATTCTTATTTTTGTACCATAAGTCAGAATTGATAAAACGAACAATTTTTGAAAATTTGTCATAAACTTTTTTTAATTATTATTTTAATATTTTTCTCGAAATTCATGCTACTTTAATTCGAGCAAATTTTTTTTAACATTAAATTCTTACTGTGTCATTATTAATCAGAATTGACAAAATCAACATTTTCAAAAATTTGTCATAAATTTTTTTTATTATTTTATTATTATTCTGCCTCGAAAGTCGTGTAATATTTTTTTGGGCTATTTTTTTCCTTCTCCTGCACTACTAATCCAAGACCAAGTCTTGGTACATTTCTGTTATTTCTTTTGTGTGCAAGGATTATTTTTAATGGCCAATCAAGAATGGAATAACATTCGTCCACCGCTCTTCTTTGGTTGAAATTTCAACTCCTGGAGAAGTCAAATGGAATCCCACCTGAAGGCTAATATGGATTTATGGTCGATAATCCAAATGGGGTTCAGATTCCCCACGGAAGATGGAACATCGATCGCTTGGGACAAATTGGACGAACGAACTCTGAGGAAGATCGAGACTGATGCTAAGGCAACAGAGATCATACAATGCGGTCTAACCAACGAACAACTCAAGCTAGTCGGTTCATTTGGATGTGCTAAAGAGATGTGGGAGAAGCTACTCAACCTATACGAAAAGAGCTCCGATATTGAGGTCTTTGAAGGAGAGATGTTCGAATCGTCGGACAAATCAAATGAAGAAGAAGATTACCAAAGTTATCTTGCAGTCTCGGTCCAAGCACAGACAGCCGAGTCAGACTCGACACCCGACGTTGAAATCGAACCTGAGTTAGACGATGAGTCTTCTGAGGCAAAGTTGGTAACTAATTTTGAATCATTTTCTTCTAAATTAAGGTTAAATAATCAAGCTGATACTACAATGGTCGAGGAAGGTATAGTTTTCATTGCAGGAAAAACTCCAAGAGAACTGCAAAAGTGGCCTCAACCAGTATCGGAGTCCAACTCAGACTCAATATTTGACGACAAAGAAGGAGATCGAACCAAACTATTCCGATTAGCTCGTGTTCACTACAAGATGATAAAGAAACAAAGAAGAATGACGACAAGTATCAAGGGGGAGATTCCCAATCGGGAATCAAAAGGTAAATTTTCAATACCTGAAAATCCAACATTTATCTCAAATAACGTGGTTAATTTGTATGAACCAGAGTTTTATTTCGATTATGATGTAACTTAGATCATTTTTTCTTGTTTGCTTTAATTGTATGTTGCTTTTATTTTAGTTATTTATTTTTGCTTAGAATTAGGACTGGTTAGGTAAGGACTAAAACGGTTTAACTGAAATTTGAACAACAGAGTATTGGGTGGAGGTGAGATGATAGTACGTTAGGGAAGCCATTTTGGCGGAACTAGCCGAAGCTACCGATCCAAGACCCAAACTAGTTAGACCAGAATTTATCAAAAAGTAATTTTGAAGATGAAATTTCACTAAAAGGCTTTGTCTAGGAAAGGGTTGATGATCCAATAAGGCTACGGCCAAAGAAGGCCTAGTGCCTCGCCAAGACCTGGAAGTCAATTTTTGAAATTCAAATTCAAGTTACTTCTTGTCAAATTCAAATCTAACATAAATTTCAATTGATCTTAGACTCAACTACTTTTTCAAAATAAAGCTAAAATTCATTAAAATGGTTTTCAAAGTTAATTCAGTTTTTCAAAATTAATCATGATTTTTCAAAGTAAAATGCTTACTTCTATTTTTGTCTCACAAAACCCATAAGGTTAACATGCTTGATCATGTAGAACTGGGTGAGACATCTAGGACCTAAAAGCATAATTCACTATCTTTTTAAATAAAAAATATTTTCAAAAGTTATTCAAAATTATCTCTTTTTTTCAGTTTTCGGTACCCTACTCTTTCAATTCTAACATTTTTTTAATTTCATGTTAAATATCTCAATAGACTCGTTTTAAATATAATCTAGGGCTTGTTTGATTTAGTTATTGATTGGTCAAACATAGTCAACATAGTCAAACTTGGTCAAAAAAGTCAACCCTAGTCAACATAGTCAAACTTGCTCAACACTGAAACCCCTTAAGGAACTTAGATAAAAGCCAGACTGTGTCAAATCTAGGGGGAGATCAAATTAGAAGAAGCTCAAAAATACTATATTTCAAAATACCATTGTCATTTCAAATTTTGTTTTCGGAGCTTATTCTTTAAAAAATTCTCTTCATTCCAAATTGAATTTTCTAAAATTATCTTCTTGAAAATTACTATACTTTTATTCAAAACTATTCTCTTGATTCTGATAAACCCTAAAGACACAAAGGAGGTCTACTTAATAATCTACAAGGACTCCTAGGATGTGTCAAATTTAGGGGGGGCTGAATCAAAAGAAGAATTTCTAAAAAGTTTTTATTGATAATCATCTGTGTTGAAATTATTAGATAATTCCTTTGATCTGAACTGAACCCTAAAGGCTTAGAGGAAGAGTACTTGTGGTCAACAAGCTTCCCAGGACTGAGTCAAGTTTAGAGGGAGGTCAAAAGAATTATTTAATAACATATTTTCATGAACTATATCTTCAAAATCCTTGCTGAAAATTTAAGTCTTTCAAAATACCATTATTGTTGTGGCTTATGAAATTGTTTTTGAAATAATATTTACTTAGGTTAGAGAATTTCCAGGGCACTTAGGAAAATATCCTTGTAGTCAACAAGGCTTCCTAGGATTGTGTCAAACTAGAAAAGAAACCTAGTCAAGTAAAATATTATATTTTTCAAAATCTAATACGTTCCAAAATTACTTATATTTTTCAAAGTCTAATACGTTTCAAAAATTACTCATATTTTTTAAAGTCTAATACTTTTCTAAAAGTACTTATGTGTTTCAAATCATAATCTCAAATGTACTTGAAAAACCTTTTTTAAGGAAAATCTTTCTAATACTTTCTTACAAATACAAAATATTTTTCAGAACTGCACAATACTCTTCAAAATGGATTTAATCTGGACATTTAAGCCTTTTTGCTATGCCTTCAAGAATTATACTAAGTATTTTTATGTTTTCAAAACTCATAGGCTCTGATACACAAACTTTCCCCTTAATACTTCTTTCAAAATATATTTTTCAAGAATTCTTTATTGATATATGACCAAGGGGGAGAGTAGAAAAAGTGAAAATTAAATTCTTCCTTAAACTTTTTCCCTTTTCAAAGGAACTTTATTGAAAACTTTGAGTTGCTCTTAACTTAGAATTTCCTTTGTGATACTCAGAAGTTTTTGAAAATACTTTTTTAAAAACTGAACTTAGAAATGATCTAAAAAAATAAGGAGAAGAATTTCACATTAAGGGGGAGAAAAAGGAAATTTTGTTTAATTTTTTTAAAAAAAGTGTTCCAAAAATTCTTAAAGTGCATGTTTTTTTCTAAGTAAAATTTTTCTTAGTAAACAAAATTTGTCTAAGTAAAAACTTTTTGAAAATTTTGGCAAATGTTTCTAAGTAAAGTTTTTGGTGAAAAACTTGTCTAGAAATTTCTTAAATATTTTGTTTTTCAAAATACACAAAGTATTTCCAAGCAAATTCTTCGAAGTGTGCAATTTTTTTTTAATTTTTCCCAATTCTCAAAGTTGATTTTTTTTGGAAAATTTGACTTCAAAATTTTGCCTAAGTAAAATTCTTTTTGCAAAGCCTTGTAAGTAAAAGTTATTTAACAAAATTTAGGCTTGCAAAACCTTTCATAATGGAAAATTATCTAAGTGTAAAAAGTTTTAAAAATGCTTTTACTCTATTTTTGAAAAACACTTTGTCAAAAACATGAAGCATTTAGAAAAACTCAAAAATCCCTATTAGATACCTTGTTCACCCATGTTTGTTTTTGATATATGTCAAAGGGGGAGGAAAGGTCAAAGTTAAGAGTTAAGTTAATTATTGTTTTATAAAACAATTATTCAGGGGGAGTATGAGTATGAGAAAATAAATTTTCTGCTCAAATTACATTGGTATTAGACTGTTAAGAATTGCCATGTTTCATTGGTCTTAACCTTCGTGCTTAAACTGTTATAATTTTTACTTAACTTTGAATCGTGTTGCCATAAATCAAAAAGGGGGAGATTGTTGGTGCAGGAAGCACCATATCGAACCTTGTTTTGATATTGGCAAAGGGTTCAAAGTTAAGTATTATTGGTGTTCTAACAATGTTACTCAAGTGTGCAGGAAAAGTCCTAGCGAAGGGCTGCTAGGCACCTGGCGAAGGGCTGCCAGGAAACAAAGTCCCAGCGAAGGACTGCTAGGCACCTGGAGAAGGGTTGCCAGGAAACAAAGTCCTAGCGAAGGGCTGCTAGGCACCTGGCGAAGGGCTGCCAGGAAACAAAGCCCCAGCGAAGGACTGCTAGGCACCTGGCGAAGGAATGCCAAGATACAAAGTCCTAGCGAAGGACTGCTAGGCACTAGCGAAGGAAAGTCAGGTCACAAAGCCCTAGCGAAGGACTGCTAGGCACTGGCGAAGGAATGCTAGGGTACTGAAGCCCTAGCGAAGGACAGCTAGGCACCGGGCGAAGGACAGCTTGGGATCCAAGACCTGGCAAAGGACCGCTAGGCAAAAGTCCAACCAGAGGAGCGGTTGGCATCAGGTACATTCTCCTGAGAGGAGTAGGTGTGGACGCGTTCCCCGTCGAGGGAACAGTAGGCGTCGGTTCGACCTAGGGCTCCATTTTGGAGGCCCAAAGTCAGAACCAAGACAGCTAAGACTGTATAAATTAACATCTTATTGTTTTATGGTGTTTTGGACTAACCCTGGATGCAGGACCGAAGGAACGAGTGTCTGCAGCTCAGAGAGCCTCAAAGGAGTGAGGCAGCAGCTGACCAGGGCACCCGGAGTGTCCCGGGCGCCCCCAAGGTGAACACAAAACACATAAAACAAAGGCAGGCTTCGACAGCTCATCTCCCGGGCGCCCCCATGCTCCCGGGCGCCCCCGCTACTCCCAGGCCCCCCTAGCGTCCCGGGCGCCCCCTGTGCATGCCATCGAACCAGAAGCCAGCGAAGCCAAGGGATAAGCTCTGACCCGGTCAACCCGCGCGCCCCCAGCGTCCCGGACGCCCCGGTCAAAGATCTAATCCCGAGTTTGAAGGGATCAGACGCTGACCGAGCTAAAGGTGGATCGGCCGACACGTGGGGGGCGCCCCCAGGCGCTATAAAAGGACCCTCGAACCGAGGCTTGGGACAACGAATTCTTTCAACGCTTCTACGCTCTTCGGCCTCCGCGCTCTACTCCGGCAACCTCCCGACTCAAGATACAAGCGCCGACGATGTCCTACTGCTCTGGAAAAAGTAATCTACATCGGACGTCGGTAAAAAGAAGAGCTCAATTTCAGTACTGTACTTGAATTGTAATTCCATTTCTGTAACTATTTTTTACGCGATTATAGTATTGCCCGTAGTAAACGGTCAGCGACCGTGGGCCTTGGAGTAGGAGTCGACCTAGGCTCTGAACCAAGTAAAAATATCTGTGTTTGCATGTTTTTGTTTTTAATCTTCCGCTACGCATTCTCTTTTCAAATCCGAACGTTTAACGATATTCATCCCCCCTCTATCGTTTCTCTCGATCCAACAGAACTGAACCGGGTGGGACCCTTCAACAGTACGAAGGAACTCTAGAGTAAGCTGATCGAGTTTCACGAAGGTACCTCCGACACCCGAATCAACAAAAGGGACTTACTGCTGAACAAATTGTACACGATCAAAATGAACGAAGGCAAGTCAGCAGCACAGCTCCACGCCAAAATCCAGGAGCTGATAAATGGCCTACACACAATCGGTCACAAGGTAGAAAACCGTGACTTTATCAGGTATATCCTAAACGCCTTCCCAAGAAATACCTTATGGGCATCTATGGTAGATGCGTACAAAGTTTCTAGTGACCTTTCCAAAATTAAATTAGACGAATTATTTTTTAAACTAGAACTACATGAGCAGACTAACTGCACCTTAGCCGAGAAAGGTATTGCTTTTCTTACAGGAAAACCCCAAGGATAGGTGGCCAAGAAAAAGCTTCAACCTGCACCCGAGTCTGCCTCAGACTCAGACTCAGAAGACAGCGAAGGGGATCGACCCAAGCTGGTTCGGCTAGCCCGGGACTACTATAAGGACTTGAAGCATCAGACCAATAGAAGAAAAGCCAGCCGAAAGAAGGAAGATTCAGCTGAACCCTCAACGTCTAAGACCAAATCAAACGTAATCTGCTACGAATGCAACAAAAAGGGACACTACAAATCGGAGTTCCCTAATCTGAAAGAAGCCAAGAAGACTCGAAGGAAGAAGGTCCTTCAAGCCACGTGGAACGAGTCTTCCTCCGAAGAAGAAGAAGAGGCCCCACAATCGAACCTTCTTGCCTTGCCTGCTTCAGAAGACATCGACACCGGATCAGAATCGGAGACGGACGACGGAAGGCTCACCATTTCGGAGAACGGCAAAATAACTGTAAGTGGTTATTCTAAAGTTCAATTATCAGAGTTAATTGAATATTTATCTTGTAACTTGGCAAAAGCCAAAATCCGAGTCGAGTCCCTCCGACAAGAAGTAAAACTCCTGAAAGAGGGAGCTGACTCTAGATCTTTGACTGAGAAGGTTCAAGAAGGAACCTCTACTCAAGTTGAAAAGCTTGAGAAAGAGAACTCCTCCTTGAAAACTCAAGTCAAGGACCTTAGAGCAGCTTTAGAACGATTCACTTCGGGTTCCAAGGGTCTTGACATGATCCTTGGAAAACAGAAGTCTGTTTTAAATCGATCCGGGTTAGGGTATCGAACCAAGTCTAGACAAAGGTCATACTATGATGTATTGAACCAATCTAGGCCCAAAGTTCAAGCATGGGTACCCAAACTTTGCCTGAACAACCAAGCTGGACCAAACCAGTATTGGATCCCCAAGGACAAGATTTATATCTTGCCTAATCATTATCGTGGCTTTAGTCTAGGGGGAGCCAACTTAAAAATAATTTTTATAGTTAGATAAATTCTTTTCTTATTTTAAAATTGCATGCTTGTTTGTTTATTTATTTTCTGCAAATTATCACGCTTAGACCTAGGACTGGTTAGATTAAGGACTAAAATGATTAACTGAAATTTGAACAACATAGTATTGGGTAGAGGTGAGATGATAGTACGTTAGGGAAGTTATTCTGGCGGAACTAGCCGAAGCTACCGATTCAAGACCCAAACTAGTTAGACCAAAATTCTTCAAGGAGTAACTTGAAGATGGATTTTTCAATAAAAGGCTTTATTAAGGAAAGGGTTGATGATCCAATAAGGCTACGACCAAAGAATGCCTAATGCCTCGCCAAGACCTGGAAGCCAATTATTGAAAACCAAATTCACTTTACTATTGCCAGATTTGAATCTAACACAGATTTCAATTAATCTTAGATTCAACCATTTTTTTCAAAAAATAAATTTAAAGCATAATTAATTGGTTTTAAAATTAAGTAAACTTTTCAAAATTAATCATGTTTTTCAAAATAAAATCTTTACTTCTATTAAAACTTGTCTCACAAAACCCATAAGGTTAACATGATTGATAACTCTAGATTAGGTGAGACAGACTAGGTTGTGAAAATCAATTTAAGCTATCCTTAATTCTAATTGGATCCAAATCAACAAAACTCTTTATGTGTAGGAACATAAAGATTTGGACCAATGGATGTTGGATAGCGGGTGCTCCAGACACATGACTGGGGACAAATTGAAATTCACCAAACTCAAGTTCAAGAACCTAGGCTCAGTAGCATTTGGCAACAATGTTACACTCAAAGTCATTGGGTCAGGTAACATTGAACTCAAATCTGATTTTGTAATTAAAAAGGTACTTTTGGTTGAGAACTTTAAATTTAATTTGCTTAGTATAAGTCAATTATGTGATACTGGTTATGTAGTTACCTTTACCAACTCTGACTGCCTGATTAGAAATTTGCAAGACTCAGAAGTCATGCTTAAGGGCACTAGGAAAGATAATGTTTACACTATAAACCTACCCTTAATACCTAAATGCTTCTTAACTCAGTTAGAAGAATCAAACCTCTGGCATAGGAGATTAGGTCACACTAATCTAAGATTAATTTCAAAAATCACCCAACTTGGTCTAATTAAAGGAATACCAAAAATTAAGAACCATGAAAACATGATATGTGAATCATGCAACCAAGGTAAACAAACCAGGTCTAATCACAAACAAATTCAATCAGACCTGACTCAAACTACACTTGAGCTCCTGCATCTTGACCTATTTGATTCACATGGAGCCAAGTCACTAAGCGGAAACCGATACTGCTTAGTAATTATAGATGATTACTCTAAGTTTACTTGGGTAAGGTTCCTAAAGACTAAGGATGAAACCCTAAACCTGTTTATTGATTTTTGTAAGATAATAGAAAATCAAAACGATACCAAAATCAAAAGACTTAGGAGTGATCACGGGGGAGAGTTTGAGAATCAAAGGTTCGAGGAATTTTATAGAATAAATGGGTACATTCACGAATTTTCATGTCCTAGAACCCCACAGCAAAATGGAATAGTAGAACGGAAAAATAGAACCCTACAGGAAGCTACTAGAACTATGCTCAATGAATTCAACCTAGCTAACCAATTTTGGGCAGAAGGAATTAGTACGGCTTGCTATATCCAAAATAGGGTCCTAATCAACAAACGACATAATAAAACTCCCTATGAATTATATTATCATAGACTTCCAAACCTACACTACCTAAGGGTCTTTGGGTGCAAAGTCCATATCCTAAATACCAAGGACTACCTAGGGAAATTCCAGTCTAAGTCAACCCCTGGAATATTTTTAGGATATTCAACAACAAGTAGGGCCTATAGGGTCTACAATAAACAAACTAACAAAATTGAAGAGACAACCAATTTAATATTTGATGAGGAAGCTAATTCAAAATTTGATAATCCAGATCTAAATCCATCAAATATTGATCAGGAAGATAATGAATAAATTATTGAACCATCAATTGAACCACTAGTTGAACCTCTAAATGAACTGACTATTGAATCAACTACTGAGTCAATTGAACCAATAATTGAACCAACCCAAGTAATTGAGCCAAATACTGAACCGAACTGTCCAGCTGGGCCTAAGGCTGAACCAAGTAATAGAAGAACCAAGAAACCCATACTCAGTCACCCAACTAATCAAATTGTGGGTGATCCAACCTTAGGAGTCAGAACTAGGTCTTCCTATAGAAATCTTAGTCAGATCGCACTAATTTTAAAGATTGAACCTAAGACTATAGAGGAAGACTTACCTGATCCTGATTGGATCATAGCAATGCAAGAGGAGTTAGCCCAATTTGAAAGGAACCAAGTCTGGGAACTAGTACCTAAACCTGAGGGTAAATCCATTATTGACACTAAGTGGGTATTTAGGAATAAGCTAAATGACCAAGGGGAAATAGTTAGAAATAAAGCCCGCTTAGTAGTTAAAGGGTTCAGTCAAGTTGAAGGGTTAGACTATGACGAAACCTATGCCCCAGTAGTCAGACTTGAGTCTACTAGAATGTTGCTAGCCTTTGCAGGCCATAAAGGATTTAAACTCTACCAAATGGATGTAAAGTCAGCCTTTCTGAATGGGTTTATTAGAGAAGAAGTTTATGTAGGACAACCCCTCGATTTTGAGGACTTAAAAAAACCTGACCACGTTTACAAACTCAGTAAGACACTGTATGGACTAAAACAAGCACCTAGGGCATGGTATGAACGCCTATCAACCTACCTCATTTCTAAGGAATTTAATCAAGGACAAATTGACTCAACTCTTTTTGTTAAGACCTTAGAAAAAGACATCTTTATTGCCCAAATCTATGCTGACGATATAATTTTTGGATCCACCAACTCAAATTTCTTAAAAGAATTTGTAAAAATAATGGAAAATGAATTCGAAATGAGCTTAGTTAGTGTGCTCAACTTCTTTTTAGGATTACAAATTAGGCAAACTAGGAATGAAAATTATGTCCATCAATCCAAATATGCTAAAGAGTTAATAAAGAAATTTAAAATGGATAACTCCAAAAGCATAAGTACCCCTATGGCCACAAATGTAAAAATAGATAGTGACCCTGATGGTAAACCTGTAGACCTTAAACTATATCGAAGTATGATTGGTAGTCTACTTTACCTTACAGTCAGCATACCTGATATCCTTTTCGCTGTAGGAATGTGTGCTAGATACCAAACCTGTGCTAAGGAAACGCACTTAGCAGCCCTAAAAAGAATACTTAGATACATCAAGGGCACCCTCAATGTAGGGATTTGGTATCCTAGGACCTCAACTTTTGACCTGTCAGGATACTCGGATTCTGACTATGCTGGATGTAAACTAGATAGAAAGAGTACAAGTAGAAGCTACCAACTTTTAGGAAATAGTCTAGTCAGTTGGTGCAGTAGAAAGTAACACTGCGTAGCTCTATCCACAACCGAAACTGAGTATGTTGCTTTAGGAGAGTGTGTAGCATAACTCTTATGGATGATGCACACTTTTAAGGACTTCCAGCTTGATTACACCCAAACCCAAGTCTACATTGATAATATAAGTTCAATTAATCTAACTAAGAACCCAATACAACACTCTAGAACTAAACACATAGAAGTTAAACACCACTTCGTAAGAGATCATGTAGCCAGGGGTGAGATAGTTTTTAAGCATGTAGACTCAAAATCTAACTTAGCTGATATCTTCACCAAACCCTTACCTAAGTCTGAGTTCAGCTCACTAAGAAGGCAGTTAGGGTTATGCTTGGTAGAATAGGACTGCTCCATTTATGTTGTTTTTAATCTGTTTTATTTCTTATCTTATATTATTTGCAAAATCATTTTTTTATTTTTTTAAATGATTTTCCGACTTAGTATTTTTTTTCAAAACTTACCCCCTTCAAAACTAGGGCTTTTTCGCAAATAGACTTAGCTTAGGCCCTAACCCTAGAACTGCATGCACCTATAGATCTAGAAGTCAGCATCTCACAAGCACCTTAGGGTACTTTTGATTGGTAACCTAGACTGGGTTGATATGCTTAGGTCTATGTCCTGATTCAAGATGTTTTAAGTCAGTGCATCTGCAGTAATTGGGGCACTAAATACCAACTGAACAGCAATCAGGTTAAGTGTCAAGCTTAGAAAATCTAACTTGATCAGATCACTTAACTTGACTAACCCTAGCAAAAGCTATTGTTTATAATAGTTAGTAAGTAGCTAATTGGGCTAGACAAGACCCGAAAGAGAAATTTTAAATTGATTTGGTCCAGTTTAAACTTAGAATTGGTTCAGTACAACACCTTACTTTTATTACTCAATTTTTTTTGCTATATTTTTTTTTATATATGGCAAAGGGGGAGAGATTGGAAAGGAGAGAAAAGAAAGTTTTAAAATTTAAATTTTTTTCAAATTAAATTTTTCAAAACCTTTATCTCCTTTTTCAAAAAGTAAAGTAATTCAAAATCACTTGGAAAAATTTTCTAAGTGTTATAAATTCAAAATTTTGCTTAAAAATTTTCTAAGTGTTAAAATTTCAAAATCAGTTTAGAAAATTTTTTGTTTTGAAAATTATTTTAAGTACTTAACTCAAAATTGTTTTCGAAATTATTTTAAATACTTAACTCAAATTTGCTTTCGGAATAATTTTAAGTACTTAACTCAAAAGTTTTTTCGAAATTATACTAAGTACTTAACTCAAAAGTGTTTTCGAAATTATTCTAAGTACTTAACTCAAAAGTGTTTTCGAAATTATTCTAAGTGCTTACTCTAAATTTTTTTTGGTGAAAATTTTCTAAGTGCTAAAGCTAAATGTGTTGAAAATTTTCTAAGTGTCCAACTCAAAACATTTTGGGAAATTTTTCTAAAAAAATCCCTATTTTTTTTTGAAAATTTTCTAAGTATTAAAAACCTGAAAAACTTTTTCAATTTTAGAATCAAAGACTTAGAAACTTTTTCAAAAACCCCACGAATTTTTGAAAAACTCAGGGGGAAATTTCTTCCACGGGGAGGAAATTAAATCAGGTACTTTACCTATTTTTTGTTTGTTTAACTTAACTTTTTGAACGGGGTTGCCATAAATCAAAAAGGGGGAGATTGTTGGTGCAGGCAACACCTAAGTCAAACCTGGGTTTTGATAATGGCAAAGGGTTCGGAAGTTAAGATATTATTGTTGTCTAACTTTTTCACTGAGTGTGCAGGAAGAAGTCCTAGGTGCACTAGGTAAGAAGTCCTGGCAAAGGGCTGGGCAAAGAAGTCCTAGTCAAGGACTGGGCAAGAAGACCTGACCGGAAGTCGGGCAAAGAAGTTCTGGTCGAGAACTGGGCACGAAGTCCTAGCGAGGGGGGTCCTGACCGAAAGTTGGGCACGAAAACCTGGTCAGGTGGATTGGGCAAAAGTCCAACCGGAGGAGCCAGTTGGCAAAAGGTAAACTCTCCTGAGAGGAGTAGGTGAGGACGCATTCCTCGTCGAGAGAACAGTAAGCGTCGGTTCGACCTAGGGTTCCATTTGGGAGACCCGAAGTCAGAACCAAGACAGCTACGGCTGTAAATATTGACTAATACTCTTGCTTTGTTTGTTTTGGAACTAACCTTGGTTGCAGGGACCGAAGGAGTGTGTTTCTGCTACTCAGAACGCCCCAAAGGAAAGGGGTAGGCAACTGGGCTAGGCGCCCGGGAGGTCCCGGGGGCCCAAGGTCAAGGCCAAAACTGCAAGAAAGCAAGACCACTTCGAGACAACACTGGGCTAGGCGCCCGGGAGGTCCCGGGCACCCAAGGTCAAAGCTAAAACGGCCATCGAAGCAAATCTGCCACGAAGCCATTGGACAAGGTCAACCTAGGCGCCCGAGAGGTCCCGGGCGCCCCAGTCAGACCAGGGGCCGAATCGGAGGGGATAAGCGCTGACCGAGCTGCAAATGAAGGTTCTCGCAGCTGAAGGCACGTGTCAGGCGCCCCCAGCGAATCAGGAGCCCCCAGGAGCACTATAAAAGGGTGCTCGATCCCAAGGCTTCAACATCACTGCTTTCTAACGCTCCAAAGCTTTTCGTTCAAGCGTTACGCCCTGGCAAACTCCGACTTCGAGATCTCAGCGCCGATGATGACCCTCTGCTCCGAAATACGATCCACATCGGGCGTCGATAATGAAAAGTGTATTAATTTCAGTTTCTTGATATAAAATTGTACTTATCTTGTAAATCTCTTTGCGCGATTATAGTATTGCCCAAAGTAAATGGTCAAGGACCGTGGGCCTTGGAGTAGGAGCCAACCGTGACTCCGAACCAAGTAAAAACCACTTGTGTTCCTGTGTGATTGATTATTTCCGCTGTGCATTTTCTCTTTCCTTAATCTGAAAAAGTTTTAACGATATTCACCCCCCCCCTCTATCGTTTATCTCGATCCAACAACTTAGGCTTGGTCTGGGTGCTACGGACGCCTGAGCTGACTGGGTCGTCTGTGTTAACATAGGCGCCTCATATGCAGTCTTGAGACTTGCTTCGCAGTGGCTGAAATTAACCCTTTGTCTGGGGCACCTGTCTCAATACAGGCGCCTAGCCCAGCAGGGCGCCTCACTCCATTGAGGCGCCTGGGAGCAGAAACCTTCATCCCTTCGTTCCTGCAACCAGGGTTAGTTCCAAAACACAAGAAACATATAAATGATATAAAATTAATCATGATTTACAGCCTGAGCTATCTTGGTTCTGATTTTAGGCTTCCCAAATGGAACCCTAGGTCGAACCGACGCCTAATGTTCCATCCACAGGGAACGTGTCCTCACCTACTCCTCTCAGGAGATTTTACCTGTTTGCCAACCGGCTCCTCCGGTTGGACTTTTGCCCAATCCCCCGGATCAGGTCTTCGTGCCCATCCCATGACCAGGACTTAGTGCCCAGCTTTGCCCACTAGGTCTTCGGTGCCCAGCCCTCGACCAGGATTTATTGCCCAGCTTTACTCACCAGGTCTTCAGTGCCCAGTCCATGACCAGGACTTATTACCCAACCTTATGTTAGGACTTAGTTGCCCAGCCCGTGGCCAGGACTTAGTGTCCAATTCTTAGAACTAGGACTTCGTGCCTAGTGTACGTGGGACTTTACCTGCACACTTGATTATCCTTGTTAAATCACAACAAAACCTTAACTTCTGAATCCTTTGCCATTATCAAAACTCAGGTTTGACTTTGGTGCTTTCGGCACCAACACCCGTGAGCCATCAGGCGCCTCAAGTGTCCCAGGCACCCATGACCGAAGGATAGAGGTTTGGCCAAGTTTGCGGATAAGCACGCGTCCGATTCGCTACACGTAGTAGGCGCCCCATAAGCCTCAGGCACCCGAGAATAGTGTATATAAGGGGTTTCACCCCTTTGCTTTCCACAACAATTCAGATCAACTCAGAATGCTTTCTTGCGAGTCAAGCACGCCAACACTCTCCAAATCTTCTCCGTACTCGGGTTTTCCTAGCCGCCAACGATCAAGATCGACGACACACCTCCCGAGACGCACTGCAACATTTCCGTTGTCGTCGGTATAATTTAAATTCGTTGTTTAAATTATGTACTCGAAATATATTCTCGTAACTTTTATTCCACTTATAGAATTGCTTAACGAAAATGGTCAAGGAACGTGAGCCTTGGAGTAGGAGCCGTTAAAGACTCCCAACCAAGTAAAAAAGAAACGTGTTAGCATTGTCTCGTAATTCTTCTGATGTGTTTCTGTGTTTCCGAAAAGTTTCAGTAATCGCTATTCACCCCCCTCTATCGATTACAACGATCCTACAAATGGTGACAGAGCGGGTTGGTCAACCATGGTAAAACCACCAACAGAGCAATTTTTTCGGAATATTTTTTTCGTTCGGAGTAACAAAATGTTAAGTGAGGAGTAACAAAATGAACCAAAGTCCTAGTAAATATAGGCAATAAGTCCTGGTTCGGAGAATTAGGCACGAAGTCCTGATCAAGGATTGGGCACTAAGTCTTGGCAAAGGGTTGGGCACCGAAGACCTACTCGGAAGGTGGGCACGAAGTCCTGGTCGAGGACTGGGCAAGAAGACCTGGCCGAGGGTTGGGCACCAAAGACCTAGTTCGAGGAATTGGGCAAGAAGACCTGGCTGAGGGTTGGGCACCGAAGTCCTGGACTTAGGGTTTGGGCACGAAGTCTTGGTCCGAGAGATTGAGCAACTTAGCTGAGCGATAACTAAGGACAGAAGTAGAGACGGGTCGGGGTTCGGACGTCTCGAGATCCGAGAGTATCGGAAGCTAAGCAAAAGTCCACTAGAAGGACTGGGTGGCAACCGTCTCCTGAATGGAGTAGGTGAAAGGCACGTTCTCGGGGGTGGGAACTTGCGTCGGTTCGACCTAGGGTTTCATGGAAATCCGAAGTCCGAACCAAGTCCTTAAAGATAATATTGTATGTATATTTGCTTTGTATTTGTGTATCTTGTAGGTACCTAAAAGTGAAAACAAAGCAGGCAAGGGGCTGGAAACCAGCCAAGCTAGGCACCCCCATTGATGGGGGAGCCCAAGCCAAAGAACAAAAAAAGCAAAGCAGGAAACCAGCCAAGCTAGGCGCCCCCATTGATGGGGGCGCCCAAGCCAAAGAAGAAAAGTTGCAATTTTGAGAAGTAAGCAGAATAGGCTTCCATTCAGGCGCCCGGGATGATACAGGCACCCAAGTTGAAAGCTGTATTTGCTGTTTCGAGTCCGAAACATAGATAAGCCTTCACTCAGGTGCCTGGGAGGTCCGGGGCCCCCTGGTCAAATGTTTTATCAGCTGCGGCGAGTTCGACGCAGGGATGAGGTTTGACCAAGCCGATAGGGGCGCCCTGGTGATCACAGGCGCCCGTATGAAGCCTATATAAGGGGCTTCGACCCCTCTACGTCAAACACAACTTCTAAGAGTGATTCTGAGCATTCTGACCGACGACAACGCGCTAAAGACCAGGCTCTATGACCGGGAGGCTCCAGGAGGGAGTGCACGGCACTCCGGAGGTCCAGATCGGCCGAGTTTCAAAAACTTGCTTGTTCGGTTTACGTTTTATTATTCTGTACTTACTTTGCTATATTTTTTATTGTCGTTCTGCACTGTAAGATGGGTTTCTCCACCTTCGGAAAGTTCAGAAAGGAGACCAGTAGTGGATGGGTGTTCCCGTGCTTAGGCCTTGGATGTACTGACCTTGGAGGGTTGGGAACCAAGTAAATCCCGCGTACGCTGTGTCGTTATTGTTTTTCATTGTTCTATTTATTTTCCGTTGCACTAACGCTCTAAGTCTAGAACGATCGACGAGTTTTCAACGAAGTGTTTTCAAGGTCGATATTCACCCCCTCCCCCTCTATCGACGACACCGGTCCTACAAGTGGTATCAGAGCCAGGCCACTCTTCACCGGACTAACCGCCGACGGAGCAACGACGCCAGGAGTTGAGGGGGAGCCCAGGGGTGAATCAGGTATAATTTAATTTTAAAATGTCAAATTTTAAATTCCATATTATATGCTTCACGTGTAGGGAGAGAGGGCACTATAAAAATCAATGTCCTACTCGTAAGACTCGGTCTACACCACCGGCGGCAAAGGAGACACCAGCGCCAGAAGTCCAGAAAAACAAGGACCACATCAGATGCTTCAAATGTGAGAAATACGGTCACTACAAAAATAAGTGTCCAGCAAAGGTACGCAAGATTTATGTTCCGAAAATTTTTAAATTTCCTGCACTTTCTTATGTAAATTATTTAGATAATTTTACTAGAAAATTAAATTGTGTAAACAATCAAATTAATATCTTGCATGCCCAATTAGAAAATGTAAATAATGGCAAAATATCAGAAATTAACTGTTTAATTTTTAAAGTCAATTCAAAAATTATTGAAATTAATTCTAAAATTAGATCTGGTAAAATTAATGAAATTAATTCCGAAATTAAATCAGACAATTTTAAAATTCTTGATGATAATTCTGATTTTAAATATGAAATTATCAAGGATAATTTTAAAATTCTTAATGACAATTCTGGAATTAATCTTAATTTTAACTCTGATAAATCAGAATTCAAAAATCTTAAGGATAAATCAGAATTCAAAAATCTTAAGGATAATTCTAAATCCAAATTTAAAAATCCTTTAGATAATTATGAATTCAAATTCGAAAATCCTTTGTATAAATCTAAACTCAAATTTGAAAATCCTAAGGATAATATTGAATTCAAATTTGAAAATCTTAAGGATAATACTGAATTCAAATTTGAAATTCATAAAAAAATATCTGAAGATAATCCTGAAATTATTTCTGAGGATAAAATTGATTTTGTTGAAAATATTCTTGAGGATAATAAAGATGAAATTCTCCTAGATGATAACTTAATTATAGATAATATTGAAGATTATTATAAAACTTTAACTAGTGGCCCAAATTACTCCACCTACTTTGAGGATGAGGAGGATATGGAATTTTCTAAAATCAAGGCCATAATTAATAAAGTTCACAAAGATTCAAATAAATCAGAATTATTAGAAAAACTTGAAAAGATAAATAAGGAGGAAATAGTAGATGAGTCAGAAATTTTCGAAATAATGAAAATTATGAACTTAAACCCACAACTATTAATTAATCATTTCAACCTTAATTAATCAAATCTTAATTAATTCAAACTTAAATCAATAAATTAAATCTTAATTATTCAAAACTTAATTATTCAAATGTTAATTATTCAAATCTTAATTAATTTAAATTCAAATTAATTCAATCAAATTAAATTCAAATTAATTCAATTAAATTAAATTCAAATTAAATCAATTAAATTTATTTCAAATTAATTACAATAAATTAAATTCAAATTAATTAAATTAAATTAAATTCAATTCAATTAAATTAAATTCAATTCAATTCAATTCAATTAAAATTAATTCAAATTAATTCAATTAAATTAAATTCAAATTAATTAAATTAAATTCAAATTAATTCAATTAAATTAAATTCAAATTAAATTCAAATAAATTAAATTCAATTCAAATTAAATTCAAATAAATTCAATTCAATTCAAATTAATTAAATTAAATTAAATTAAAATTAAATTAAATTCAAATTAATTCAATTAAATTAAATTCAAATTATTTCAAATTAATTAAAACAAATTAAATTCAAATTAATTCAATTAAATTAAATTCATTCCAAATTAATTCAATTAAATTAAATTCAAATCAATTCAAATTAATTCAATTAAATTAAATTCAAATTAATTCAAATTAATTTTAATTAATTTCTAATTAATTCAACCTCAATTAATTTCTAATTAATTCAACTTCAACTTGAATCCAACTAAATCTTAAACTCGAACTAAAATAAAATCTTATCCAAACCGCAATAATTAATTTAATAAAATTAAATATGTCAAAATGGGTTGACATATTCGCGAGTTCACACGACATGTGTCAAATCGGGAATTTGATACATCTTTAGAAACGTAATTAAAATGCTTTGGACTTATTGAATCATGCATCAATGCCATGGACATGCATATGCTATTTTCTCTTAAATATATGTCATGTCATTCACGTTTAATTTTATGCATAAATTATGACGATTATAGGAAAAAGAATAATTGAAACTTGATCAACCTAATATTGGGAGGAGGTGAGATGATAGTACGTTAGGGAAACCTTTATGGTGGAACTAGCCGAAGTTACCGATCCAAGACCCAAACTAGTTAGACCAAAATCTTTCAAGAAGTAATTTGAAGATGAATTTTCTATAAAAGGCTTTGTCAAGGAAAGGGTTGATGATCCAATAAGGTTACGGCCAAAGAAGGCCTAATGCCTCGCCAAGACCTGGAAGCCAATTACTGAAAATTAAATTCACTTTACTATTGTCAGATTTGAATCTAACACAAGATTCAGTTAAATCTTAGATTTAATAATAAATTAAAGAAAAATAATTCAAGCATCTCACAATAAACCCATAAGGCAACCATGCTTGCTATATTGAGACATCTAGAATGGGTGAGATGTTAAGGACTAATGAATTGAAAAATATTTTTCAAAATTATTTTTCAAAATTGTTAGAATATTTTTCTAAAAACATACTTTCAAAATAGTGATTCAACATAATAATGTTTTTATAGATTTCATGCTTGTCTGATTGTCAATATATGATATGCTTTCAAAAATTATATCTGTTTAAAAGTTGTTTGACTCACACAATTAGACACAAGCCTCTTAGGACAACACTAAAGTTTCTTAAGGCACTTAGATAGAGTCAAACGGTATCGGGTATAGGGGGAGTGTTTTCACTCTTTTTAAAATTCTTTTTCTATTATTTGAAAAGACTTTTAGAAAACTGCGCCTTAATTTCTATCACATATGTTTTCAAAAAGGCTTATACTTTAAAATTTATCTTCTTTCCATATTGTGGTTTCAAAATTTATCTACCTGAAAATTATCAGCCATTTGATTTTGATAAACCCTAAAGACACAGAGAAAGGTCCACTTAATGATCTACAAGGACTCCGAGGATGTGTCAGATTTAGGGGGAGTCTAAGTCAAAAGAAAATTTTCTGATAAATTGTTAAATCATTTATTTTGAAAATTATTAGATAATTCTTTTTGATTTGAACCGAATCCTAAAGACTCAGAGGAAGAGTACTTGTGGTCAACAAAGCTTCCCAGGACTGGGTCAAGTTTAGGGGGAGGGCAAATTAAAAGAATTATTGAATATTTCAAATATTTTCATGCACGGTATTTTCAAATCATTTTGAAAACATAAGTTCCCTTTCAAATACTATCATTTTAATAATTTTTTCAAAAATATTATTATTTTCAAAAATTTATCTGGTTTTAATCAATGTGAAATAATATTTTTCTTGAGTTTGGACAATTTTCCAGGACACTTTGGAAAATGTCCTTGTAGCTAACAAGGTTTCCTATGATTGTGTCAGACTGGAAGATAAACCAAGTCAAGTAAAATATTATGTCTTCAAAAATTCATACATTTTTTAAAATGTACTTACATATATTTTCAAAGTACTATCATTTTTGCTTATCGAAATACTGTTCAGAAATAGTACTTACTTGAATTTGGAGAATTTTCCAGGACACTTAGGAAAATGTCCTTGTAGTCAACAAGGTTTCCTAAGATTGTGTCAGACTGGAAAAGAAACCAAGTCAAGTAAAATCTCATGTTTAAAAATAAGATTTTTCCAAACACATATACTTTTCAAAAATTCAAATATTTTTCAAAAAGTACTTCTATTTTTCAAATACTAATATTTTTCAAAACAGTACTTATACTTTCCAAAATTGCAAGTCTTTTTCAAAAATTGTATAATATCTTTCAAAGTTTCTTATATTTCTCAAAAAGTACTTGCATTCTTGAAAAATCTTTTCTAAAATTTTTCTAAAGAAATTTTTTTTAGATCAAACACTTTCTTACAAATACAAAATATTTTTCAGAATTGCACAATACTCTTCAAAATGGATTTATTCTGAAAATTTAAGTACTTAGTATTACTATGCTTTCAAAAACTCTATACTAAGTATTCTCAAAAGAACAAAATGTGTTTATTGTTGGTGTAAGTAATTTTTGGTTTCTTTTTGATGTATGACAAAGAGGGAGAGATGCGCCTTAAGTTAGAAATAATTTTTTTGTTTCTTCCCAAAGGATCAATGAAAATCAAAATGTTTTTTCAAAAAGGGGAGAGTGAGCTCATGTTAGAATATAATTTTCTCCCAAAGATCAAAATTATTTTCAAAACTTATATCAATTTTTTATTTTCTTTTGATCCCAAGGATAGTAATTTTGCCCTTTCAACCAATCTAACTTAAGATATTATCAAACATCAAAAAGGGGGAGATTATTGGTGCAAGTTGCATCAATGATGTTCTCCTCTAAGTGTTTTAATGTTTGACAATATACTTAAGTCAGTGATACATTAAACTAGGAAAGGGGAGTTAAGTGAGGAGTAACAAAATAGACCAAAGTCTTAGTAAATCTAGGCAATAAGTCCTGGTTTGGAGAATTGGGCACAAAGTCCTGATCAAGGATTGGGCACTAAGTCCTGGCAAAGGGCTGGGCACCGAAGACCTGCTCGGAAGGTGGGCACGAAGTCCTGGTCGAGGAGTGGGCAAGAAGACCTGGCCGAGGGTTGAGCATCGAAGACCTGGTTCGAGAAATTGGGCAAGAAGACCTGGCCGAGGGTTGGGCACCGAAGTCCTGGACTTAGGGTTTGGGCACGAAGTCTTGGTCTGAGGGATTGCGCAACTTAGCTGAGCGATGACTAAGGACAGAAGTAGAAACGGGTCGGGGTTCAGACGTCTCGAGATCCGAGAGTATCAGAAGCTAAGCAAAAGTCCACCCGAAGGACTGGGTGACAACCCTCTCCTGAATGGAGTAGGCGAAAGGCGCGTTCTCGGGGGTGGGAACTTGCGTCAGTTCGACCTAGGGTTTCATGGAAATCCGAAGTCTGAACCAAGTCCTTAAGGCTAATATTGTGTGTATATTTGCTTTGTATTTGTGTATCTTGCAGGTACCTAAAAGTGGAGACAAAGCAGGCAAGGGGCTAGAAACTAGCCAAGCTAGGCGCCCCCATTGATGGGGGCGCCCAAGCCAAAGAACAAAAAAAGCAAAGCAGGAAACCAGCCAAACTAGGCGCCCCCATTGATGGGGGCGCCCAAGCCAAAGAAGAAAAGTTGCAGTTTCGGGAAGTAAGCAGAATAGGCTTCCATTCAAGCGCCCGGGATGATACGGGCGCCCAAGTTGAAAGTTGTATTTGCTGTTTCGAGTCCGAAACACAGATAAGCCTTCACTCAGGCGCCTGGGAGGTCTGGGGTGCCCTGGTCAAAGGTGTTATCAGCTGCGGCGAGTTCGGCGCAGGGATGAGGTTTGACCAAGCCGATAAGGGCGCCCCGGTGATCACAGCTGCCCGTATGAAGCCTATATAAGGGGCTTCGACTCCTCTGCTTCAAACACAACTTCCAAGAGCGATTCTAAGCATTCTGACAGACGACAACACGCTAAAGACGAGGCTCTACGACCGGGAGGCTCCAGGAGGGAGTGCGCGGCACTCCGGAGGTCCAGATCGGCTGAGTTTCAAAAACTTGCTTGTTCGGTTTACGTTTTATTATTCTGTACTTACTTTGCTATATTTTTTATTGTACTTCTGCACTGTAAGACGGGTTTCTCAGCCTCCGGAAAGTCCAGAAAGGAGACCAATAGTGGACGGGCATTCCCGTTCTTAGGCCTTGGATGTACTGACCCTGGGGGGTTGGGAACCAAGTAAATCCCGCGTGCGCTGTGTCGTTATTGTTTTTCTTTGTTCTATTTATTTTTCGCTGCACTAACGCTCTAAGTCTAGAACGATCGACGAGTTTTTAACGAAGTATTTTCAAGGTTGATATTCACCCCCCCTCTATCGACGGCACCGGTCCTACATATGCCTCCTCGGTATGCTTTTTTTGCTTATCTTTTTTCAATTTTATTGTTATTAATCAAATTCAATTATTATAATAGCAAACGTCGTCCTGCCGAGACCGACCCTGGTACCGAGCCTAACCTTGACCTTAGGTTTCCCACATTAGCCTTTTTCAACAAGTTTGCTACTACTACGTACAAACCCTTAAAAACCAACTATCTGAATAGGAGATTCTTTATCCAGTCTTGTCTCACAGCTATTGATGTCATTACTTACTAACAACTAGAACGATTAGTATACTGTAATCATTCTATAAACACGACTTTGTGTGCCAAATTTTATAACAACTTGGTCAAAGTCGATGATTTCTGCTACACCACTACCATTCAGACTCTTCCACTTACCATTTCTCCTTTATTTACTAGATTTCTTGGACTACGACCCTCTCAGTCCACGTTCTGTTGTTATCCCCCTATGGATCTTCCCTTTCCTGCCCCTTATTCTAACATTACGTTCGACCTTCTCTACTCTTATTTTTTTAGAGGTGAGGAGATCCGACGGTTCAGAATTTTCAATCCGTTGATCTGCACATCCAAGACTACGCCCTTTATCGAGTCCTGGTCCGATGCATTCTTCGCCTGACTTCACGGGATGTAGCTGTTATGTGACCTTTTCACTCATTCTTACTTTACGCGATGATCCACCACCTCGACATAGACATCGGTTTACATATATTCAGGACGATCATCTATGCCTCTAGCATTTCCAGTCACTCTAGAGTGTGGACCCCCTACTGTCACATTCTGACCGCACTCTTCCATCATTCCGGTCGTGATATCTCTGTTGAAGAGATCATCACAATGTCTGAGTTTGACGAAATAGGTATTAGGAACTTTTCCCTAGTTGCTATAGATATCTCAGCCACCGGGATCATATCATGGAGATGACGTGGTGCTCCACCCCAGGTTGACTCGGACGATGAGGTCGACTTCGATATCGCAGATGTCGCCGTCGAGATCGAGGAGCAGCTGAGAGAGTCGCCGCCCCCCCCCCCCCCCCTCCGATGTCATTGTTTGGTATTCATTCGTAGATCAATTTTGAAATTGTACAAATCTATACTCTCATCAGTTTAGTGACAAATAATAGAAAACTAAGAAGAACAAACAATACAAAATCCAAGATTTGATTTATGATCCTTTGAATTTTGTTAAGCTTCTTCTAAGGTCATTGCTTTATTGATAGAAACGTAAAAGCTTTTCTTCACTTTAGCAAATGGTGAAGTAGGGCCTCGTTCTTGTTTGAAACCGGCCATAGAAAGAATGGATTTTATTGAACTATGTTTTCACATGTAAAAGTAAGACTCAAGTAGTCGTTGCGACTTAAAAGAGTTTCATCTAATTGTGATTGCATATTTATTTGTGAATCGCATGGAAATCTTTTTTACTTTGTTCTAGATTTTACTTGAAGTCTTAAACTTTGTGAGTTTTACCTATAGGATCTTCACATAGTTTAGTAGTTGTTGAAACAAAAAACTCATAGTGTAGTGGCACCTCAAAGACACCCCTTTTAGGTTCTCTTAGATAAGTCCTAACCTAATCTCATTATTCAAGTAAATGCCAAGAGTCCTTTTGATGAGTTTAATAATTTAGGGTGTATATCATAGGACAATTGATAGGAACTTAATTTAATTATTTAATTGAATCACTTTGTTATTTATCTCAATAGATTACATAATGGCTCTATATATAATCACACAATAATATCAAGTCATTATAAAAATTATTGATAAATCTAATAATCTATTCTAATATTTTGAAAGGATAAATAATAATACATCTAGTGACCTAATCTAACTTAATAACAAATTTATTAGTCTATTAGTAAGCAATCGGCCCTTTGACGGCCAAATCTCATTTTGGCGGCCCAACAACATCCTGACGGTCAAATCTCATTTGGCGGCCCAACAACCTGGCCCACGACCGTGCCGTTACTCACTAGGACTTTCCACACCTAACCAGTAGATTTTTTTTACTTTCTTTAGGATTCGAACTCTAGACCTCCATAAGTACTAGAGTTTATGAATCCTAGTAACCAATTGAGCGTCTTTTTATTGTAACGACCCGACCCCTCGACCCCTTTGACGGTCAAATCTCATTTGGCGACCCAACAACCTGGCCCTCGATCGTGCCGTTACTCACAAGGACTTTCCACCCTTGGCCAGTGGATTTTTGTCTTCCCCAGGATTCGAACTCTAGACCCCTGGCTCAATTGGTTACTAGCATTCATAAACTCTAGTATTTAAGCTTGAAGGTCTAGAATTTGAATCCTGGTAAAGGCAAAAATCCACTGGCCAGGGGTCGAAAGTCTTAGTGAGTAACGACACGACCAAGGGCCAGGTTGTTGGGCCGTCAAAATGAGATTTGACTGCCAAAGGAGCCAAGGGATCGGGTCGTTACACTATCTTAAAAGATAATATTTGAAAAGAGTTATTTGAATATATCTGTTTGGGATCATACCAACAATGACTATCGAATCCTTCAAGTCAATGAGACATAAGTACTAGGATGAACCAAGATGCGCAAACAAATCAACATGAATGGAGCAACTAAACATGCAAAAGTGACATTGTGACTCAATCGGCTAGATAGTGTGGTACTGAAATAGCATGGACCACATCATCCACACTCAATTAAGGATGTGTGTAGGTTAGGTACGCAGTGGCTCAATGGGCTAGCTAGCAAGTGTGGTCCTGGATTAGGTACGTGGTGACTCATGCATGAATGCAAGCACCACATCATGAATACGCAAGGGAACTTGTGTAGGTGCCTCAGACTACTGTACATTAAATTCAGTAGGTGTCGCCATGGAAAAAAATTTCGTGTCGTCTCGTCCGAAACGCACGAAACTTACCGTTCCGACACGGGACCGCCACTGGCACAGTAGGGCGCAGCAATTTCGCGTACGTCATTGCCTGTGTCACGCGCGCAACAGAAAGAAGGAGGAAGGAGAAGGAGGAAGGAGGAAGGAGGAAGGAGAAATCCAAGAAGAGATGAAAACTTACCTGGAGGCTGGAGGCGGAGTCGGAGGTGGAAACGGAGGCGAGGCGATGGCGGGGTGGCGGCGTTGAGACAGTGGCATCGATGGCAGAAGCGGAGGAGAGGGTGAGGCGGTGGCAGCGATGGCGGCGCAAGTGCGAGGGGGCGAAGAGGCGGGCGCAGGCACGAACGAGAAGCGGCGGACGAGGAAGAAAGTTAGGTTTTAGGGAGGAAAAGTTATATTTATAAAATCATAAATGATTTGTAACATTTTTAATTCCTAATTTCTAATTAATGATTATATAAAATATAATTATATATTAAATAAATTAAAAATAATTAAATAAACTTTTAAATAATTAATATAATTATAATATATAATTTTATTATTTTATTATTTTTATTTAAAATATAAAAAATAAAGTACAAAATAATATATAATTATATAATTTAAAATACTTTTAAAATCAAACCTTAAATCATTTTTATAAATTAAAAATAGATTAAGATTTATAAAAATATTTAAAAGAATTTTAAAAATTTATAAATAATTTTAAAATTTTATAAATAATTTTAAATTTTAATAAATAATTATAAAACTTTAATTGTTAAAAAAATAAAAAAATATTTTTTAAAAATAAATTTAATTTTTATATGCAATATAAACTATATATCTATAACCTAAAATATTTAATTATATTCTTTAGAATATTTATATACTATATATATTATATAAATTCATAGTTAATATAATTATTATATATAAATTCGAATTATTTTATATAATTATTATAGATATTTTTTATCTTAGAATCAAAATTGATTTGAGATTTGGAAGCATGAATATTATCATATTTAAATCTCTATTTTATACTGTTAATACATATTTTTATTGAAAGTTTTGAGAAAACTATATTGTAAATTACACTACATTAACATACAATTCATTTTTAAATTTTATATATATATATATATATATATATATATATATCGAAACCGTATCGGCACGACATGATACGATACCGAACCTGTATTGTTCCAATCTGGGACCGAAACTTCGGTACGGGTCGAAATTTTAAACCTTGGGTGTCACGCCATGAGAATAATACTTGCCCGATAAACGAATAATATTTTTCCTGTACGGATTACATAATAGTCATACGGCTACATAATACATATCAATAGTCCACACAGTTGAAAATAAACAAAAACATCAACAACACAATTTATACTACAACTCATACGTCTAGATCAACAACCATATAGTTTATACAACCCACACAGTTGAAGTAAAATAATCATATCATAGTAGAAGACAAACCATAAATGATTGTGAGCCGACCCAACTTGACACAATAACCACAAAACTAAACGAAAGTAGTCACAAGACTGGAGAGCAAGTCCACGACAAATTAATACAATGTCAAATTCATAAATCCAATGTGCAAATAAGAAGGGAGAGAATATAAGGTAAACATTCCTGAATGTGATGTGGGACTAGCAAGAATATAAGGTAAAATTCCTGAATGTGACGTGGGACTAGCAGACAGGATACTCCAAGCAACACCGACAGGATACTCCAAGCAACACCATGTCATCACATGCTACTTGGGAAAATAAAAACATACAAAATAGTAGTGAGTCCGAGTAACTCAGCGGGTAATAGAAATAGATAGTGCATGGTCAAAATAGTATAAGAAGATTAAGCATATACAGTCTCACAGATAGTAATAGAATATGTACACAACCATAACTGACATAATAAATGCAAGTATTAAAACCAGTCAAACACGTATGGTATAATGATCAGTAAAACCTAAGACCTGCAATGGATCAACTCGAAACCATGTGAGCACACTATGACAACATAACAAATATAATACACGACTCTGTATGAGCATGTCAACCATATGTATCAAATTATGGCTTAATCAAATGCAACAATCACAAACAAATACAATATGCATCATATGCACATGATGCAAAACATATGTCACTCCTAGATGTTAGTCTTGCTACCATCACATTATATGTGTGTGATCGAGTGGGTAAGGTTGTGACAACTGTATGCACTCCAGTTACTACTACTCTAAGTATCCAAGTGGACAAGATGTTGAGGGATTAAAACCACTTCCTGGCCCCGTAAAACCACGGTGGAGTAAAACCACTTTATAATCCCCAATAAAACCCAAGGGGTCCACTATCTGCACACAATTCTAGCTACCACTAGCCTTGAGTAGTCGAATGTGACACAATAAGACAACTGCTCGTACTCTAGCTACCACTACCCTTGAGTGGTTGAGTGGGAAGGAATATGACTGACGATGAGCTTAGACCGCAAGGGAGTCGGTGGTCGAAGCATGCATATAGTGTAATGATGGTGCATGTGTTAGGACCAAAAGAATTTAGATATCTCTACAATGATATGATACTATCCACTTTCGGCCTAGACCCTCATGGTTTTGTTATTGGGTTCTACCCAAAAGATTTCATACCAATGGAAATATCTTTTCCTTATAAGTCCATGATCTTTCCATGTGTTTTTAATATGTGACTTTGTTTGCAACCTTGCAACCAACAACATAACACTAATGCACATGTCTCAAACCAGATCATCATCCATTCAACAATATAATATGCATAAGGCAAACAGGTAACATGGTCTATCAGTCATGCAAACAGGTATATAGAAAAGATGCAATCAGATATCTACCATATGACATGTATAGCATAATGATAACACCAATAGTACTCACCACAAGTGGTTCTCCATAAAATATAGGCAGTCAAATTGATAACTCCTATAGTATAACTCATACACGTGGATACGACCACAATATGTAAATAGCAAGTGTAACTCCTATAGTATACACCATGCACGTGGGTACAACACAACATATGCATAATTAACATGATAACTCTTATCATATGCATCATACCAGTGTGTTTGAGATTGTATGAACATAAATAAATCATCTCTAAAATTAAGCATGCAAGTATCAAGCACAGAATATAAATACGCGTAGAGCCAAGTTCAAGCAACCTATTCCATCAACTAAAATTCATACACTAGGGTAAATGATTACAGAGGCCAAGGAAGAAATACCCATCTAATATGTAGATCGTATCAAAATAAGTCTCACATCCTGATGGTCGTATCAAATTAGGATCCTACATCAATATATGTTTATTTAGCTAATTACATATGAAGTAAATAACTAAATCAATTCTCCCAAAATTAGTTAGGGAGTATTGGTCTCGTGCAGGTCTGCTAGAGGGGGTGAATAGCCCTGCAAGTTAGTTATAAAAAATCTCTTGCTTTTGCTTAGCAAGGATGGACAATTTATTAAACAATAAATGCAAACATAAACAACGAACTACAAACTAATCAGAGGCACGAGATTTATTTGGGTGCAACTAGGATAGTTGCTAATCTAAGACGTTGAAAAGCTCCACTACAAATATCTCCTTTGGGGTAGACGGATAAGTCTCTTACAAACTCTTGAAAGCTTGTAGAAAGACTAGGAAAGATGAATAGAATTCGTTGTTAAATAATCCTAGCTTTAGGGGATATTTATAGCCCAACAGTTGAAGTTACCGTTTGCTGACATGGCACTTAGGGCGTCTTCAAGGTCATCTAGGGCACCTCCAAGTGGATAGAATTTTATCCATGCAAACAGCTACTTTATCCTGATTGGAGGCTCTCTGGTTCCAACCTAGGGCGTCTTGGGTTTAACTCAGAGCGCCTTCGAGCCTTTTCATGGGAGGCACCCTGGTTACAATCCAAGGCACCCTCACTCCCTTTGAGGGCGCCTTCGCGCCTCAAGAGCAACTTTTCAAAGTCAACTTCTGTGTTGACTTTTTTTACCTTCGTCCGCTTGGGTGATCTCCGACCATCCAGAGTTGAGCTCACCTGAATCCAACTCTGACCTTCTCCTCGAACGAGATTCCTCTCCGGCTTCTCATCCCTCGAATGTCGCGCACGCCCTTCTCGTCCACCGGTGTACTCTTCCGTAGTTTTCTCATCCCTCGGATGCACCGAGCCCGTCAACTCTCTTCTCATGCCATTCTTCTCGCTGTCGCGTCTTCCACTCAACTTCTTGTGCACCTAAGTTCTTGCATACTTAGACACAAGACATCAAAATCTAACAGGACCTAACTTGACTTTGTTGATCACATCAAAACTCACCCGGAATATTTACAGAGAGAACCCTAATCCATTCATCCCAATGATCCAATACTTCCTCTTAATCCAGCTAATATCTATATCAACCTCAAACTACCAATACATATCTGAAAGTCCAAACCAAGCTCAGACTAATACAACCATCCGATCCATCCATATATTTACTCAACTATCTGACAATCTATCATGAATCAACATTGTTAACTAACCTAAATCCCAAATTCTTCACAGCCAATAACTTCCGCATTAATTAAACCCAAATCAATATTGACAATCAATCGATCACCTCGCAATCACGACGGCAAGTTAGGGCAGCGGCAATGGTTGGCAAGGGCAGTGGCGATGGTGAGCTAGGCTTCCAACCGCTAAAACTCCTCACATCCATACCTATACACAATCCACCGATTCATTAATTAACCAATGCATCCATTTAACCTATGGCTCCATTTGAACACCAATAACTAACTTCATCATCTGATTTAATTATGAATCAACTTGCTCAAAACTTATCGTTACATCAGCGGCCTCTTCCTTTCCGGCAATGACTCACGGCGAACAATGGTGGTACAAGGAAACACGATAGACGGCGTTAGGGTCGGCGGCAGCAGATCGGAGCTAGGGCACCCGAGGTGGAAGAGAGATCGGCGATCACAAGAAGCGGCTGCGGTGCTCAGATCGAATTGGGGGAGGAAGGGGGGAAATGGCTCACACCCGGCCTGTGGCGACCTCGTGCTCTCGACGATGAAGAGCAAGTGGAGAGAGAACCAGGAGCTGGTCAGCGCTAGACGATGGAGAGGAAATGTGGCGTCGATTCTGCACAGGGAGACCGACAGCGTTGCCGATCCGAGAAGAGGAGAGGGA
Organism: Boesenbergia rotunda; assembly: GCA_024364735.1. NCBI lineage: Eukaryota > Viridiplantae > Streptophyta > Magnoliopsida > Zingiberales > Zingiberaceae > Boesenbergia > Boesenbergia rotunda. Next base: position 69,446 of record JAGFNQ010001549.1, read on the forward strand.
CTGAGAGAGAGTGATCGCGGCCGATGGAAGACAATCCAGGGGCGACGGCACCGATGAAGAGGGTCGGCGATCGGGCGTTGATCGAAGCGGCTGACGGCGATGGATCGGGAGCGGAGATTGGGAGAGAAGAGAAGCAAAAAAGGTGGAACCACCACCTTAGCGGCCCCTGGTCCTGGCCCCATAGGTTTCCAAAGGGAGGCAAATCACCGTTATCACTGGTGTGGTGAGGCGCCTGGGGTCAAGGGGATTTAATGCCAGCAGACCAGGATTTTATCCCCGTACGCAACTGACGACCCTTGAACCTGTGACCCTGAAGCAAACGGTCAGGTGCCTTACTATCCGATCCAGCCCGTGGGGGTGCGAGGGAGAGAAGAGAGAGCGAGAGGGAGACGACGATGAGATGGGGGAAGAGAAGAAATCGAAAAAGTGGAATAGGCTTAGCCGGATTTACGTATATGATATAATAATTTTTATATATTAATTAATTTTAAAAAATTAAATGTTTCCGCAATTCATTATGATATCTAAAATAAAATAATTTTTTTTTCCATTGCCCCGGGGCTATGGTGCAGCGGTAAGGTCACTAGTTGTTAACCCAGGCATCTGCAGTTCGATCCCTAGCTACGACGCATTTTGCAGGAATTTTTCCTCCAAATGGGGCGCGAACCCTGGGACGCTGGGCTTCTATACTGACCACCACGAGCGCTTCCCGATTTACCCTGGTGACCGGTCAGAAACTTCCGTGGGGCCGAGCCGATCACCCCAGGTTTAATTTGTCTGCTGCCTGGTTCATCATAAAATAGACTTTTCCACTATCCCATTTATCCTTATAATCTCTAAAAATGTCTTACAAAATTTTCTAAAAATTCTTTAAAATTGTTTCACAATTACACCCTTAAAATTTAATTATCATAATTTAGATTACGTTTCAAATATCTACGATTTGAATCTCAAATATGACATATTATAAAATGATTTTGAGCCGGGAGAATTCGTAGATTATTATTATTATTATTATTGATGATTTTTATATTTTTGATATTAAGATATTTTTGATAATTTTTATTTTATTATATTTTTATATTTTGACTCCGATCTTATGATTATAAGTCCTTTTATTTCTTTTAGAATTTCTTTTCATCTTTTACAAGATAACAGTTGTAATCTATATATAAGGGTTTCATTAAATATTTGGTTTTATGATTTAGAATCTATATAAACATGTATTAATTGTTTGAGGAATTAATCCTCTATTCTAAATAAAGCTTCTACTATCTGTGAAACCTAGAGAATTATGATTTTTTTCTTTATTTTTGGTTATTTATCTTTTTATCTTCTTTTCAATTCCCTCTTTCAGTCAACTCGCAGGATAATTGTTATCCTGCTCGACGTCAATTAGTATCAAAATCATTCAAATCTAATGGAAGATCATCGTGATCATGATCGCGGTAGGCTGGTTTTGATAGAGGAAGTCAAGCACTATGAAATATGGTTGAAGAGTAAGGATTTACACAAGTAAATTGTAGGTTTAACCCGACATGATTTATAGAGGCAAGTTGTAGATTTAATCTAGCATTTAGCGGTAATGATGCGAAATTTTGAAGATCATAAGGTACGTAGTCGAAATGATCGACATGGAGACCTTCAATTTTGAGTTGATCTATTCGAATTGTATAGTACATCACAGATAGAGAATGTTGTTAATTGAATCAAGAAAGTAGAGCAGTTCTTTTATTATAAGCAATTACTAGAATAGATGAAGGTGAAATTAATTGCTATCAGACTCAAGGAGCGAGCATTAATATGGTAAGAACACCTGCGACGCTTACAAAATAGACAGAGCAAAACTACGATCAAGGATTATGAGAAAATAAAAAAAAAAGATGAAAGATCACTTTCTCCCTTTTGGTTATATTCAAACTCCGTTTGATGGACGATTAGATCTTGCCATGGAAGCCATGGAAGACGATAGCTTCAGTACCCAAGATGACCTTGACACATTTGAAGATAATTTGGAGGAAGAATTTGATGAGGGCATCAGGTACTAAATAATCATATGACAAAGTGAATGAGCTCGCAGACTCGACAACATCAAGTATGATGAATCCGACTCTCCCGATTGTCCAATTGCAGTAGGCGGCAGAGACAACGACAAGACTGAAATATTTGATGACCTAATTTACAATGAAAATGAGACCGAAATGACTAATAGTCCAATTTATGATGAGGATGAGAAAGCATATAATGCCTTGTCCAAGTTTAGGATCTCAAATGTCTTGCGACGGACATTGAACTCGAACGAAATAAAGGCTCTGTTTCCCATCCAAGCCATGACTTCTGATCTCATACTCGATGGGTTTGATTTGGTCAGCCGAGCACGAACAGAAAAGACCTTGGCTTTTGTGTTGCCTATGTTGGAGTCTTTGACAAATGGAATGCTCAAGACATCAAGAACGGCAATTTACCAAACGGCGTACGTAAGAATTGGAAATTATCAATTCGCATACCATGGTTTCTAATTTACCAAAGGGCGCAGACCCTTAAGTGAACTTCCTATTATACCCCTCCCGCCACAAAATACCTTTTTCGATTCACATTTTCGAGACATCCGAACCACTTTTGCAGTAAAATAATAATTTGTGGTTCGGATGGCCAAGTAGTGAAAATTTTCTCAGCCTATATATATATTACTACCTTGCACAAGTCGAATCATCACGAGGGTACGTATATATTTCGACCTTGCACAACTCAATTCATCACCAAGGTAGCTGAGGAAGATAGGTGTTGAAGGAGAAAAAGCAAGCAACAGATTGGTAACAAATACAAATAGTAATGTACGTATGATTGTCATCTTTGATATGGTATCAGACCTAGTTTTATACTTATCAACTCTTTCTACAATTTTTATGTTTGGAGGAGTCTAAGGGTGATATGCATTACATAATAAGGGCTCTCTGAAATTTGATTAACTTAAGATAAATAAATGCTTGAATTCGACCTAGGGGTGATATCTTACCATATGAGGCCCTAGGAGGGCCTGAAATTAAAGAATTTCAGTCCCTGGGAGTGCATGATATCATTAGATTTCAGGGCCTAGGAGGGCCTCAAATATGTTGTTTTCAGGCACTGGGAGGGCCTGAAATAAAAGGAATTCAAGTCCTCCCAGGGCCTGAAATGAAAAGATTTCAGGCCCTTCCAAGGGCTGAAATCATTGGATTTGAGGGCCTGGGAGGGCCTAAATCAAAGGATTTCAGGCCCTCCAAGGGCCTGAAATATACTGATTTCAGGCCATGTGAGGGCCTGAAATCCTGAAATCAAAATATTTTAGGACCTCACAGGGCCTGAAATTATTATATTTCAGGCCCTCAAGCCTTCCTAGGTCCTTGATTATGATTTTCAAAGTTTGTAAAATGTAATTGTAATTTATTTTTCAGGGATGATAATGTTGTTGACGAAATTCTATCCGAGATATGGAATACTCTTGATGATAATGCTGTCACGGGGAATGGATCATAAATTACAAGGAATTTGACAATTGATCTAAATGAAGAAGCAACTAATCTAGAAGGTGAGGGTTTGACTTCTTCTACAAGAGTGGTTGAATTCTTTGAGCCAACTTGGAGTGGGGAGGAAGGAATTGAAATCCGGAATGCAGATGAATTAGAACCCATTACAAGTGTACTAGAATTCCAAGCCGATGATATGCAGATTGAGCAATATGAATTCCCTCCAGATCAGTACAGTGACTTAGAGGAGGAGTTTCCATTAGCTGAGGATCCTTATATTTTAAATTCTCGATTGCTTGCTGGGTCAATTGGAGAGGTAGAGGTAAGAGATGGGCATGAATTTTTTGTGGGGCAGATATTTCCATCTAGAGAAGAATTCAAGAATGCACTTGTTAAACATGCCATGGTTAAGCATATGAGATATAACCCAGTTGACACCCGAAAAAATAGAGTTAAAGCAGTGTGCTTCAACTAATCAAGTACATGGAGAGTAGTAGCAAGGGGGGAAGTAAAGTTCACTATTACAAAATATATAAAGGAACACCAATGTGGAACTGTTAGGGAAAGTGTTGATCATCATGCATGCTCTTCATCATTTGTTGCTTCTTTTGTTGAAGAGCAATTTCTTCATAATGAACAATACAAACCAAGTATGATTATATCAGATATTAAAGCTAGATTTGGAGTGACCATATCATACAGAAAAGCATACATAGCTAGGGAGAAAGCATTGAAAAAGGTTGTTGGAGATTATGATGAGGCTTACAGAGATCTTCCACAATATCTGCGTGAGTTAAGAGCTAGAGATCCTAAAACATATGTGGCACTATACAGGAATGGTGACAATCAGTTCCAGCGGTGTTTTTAGGCTTTTGGTGCTTGTCGAAGGGTGTTTAGGTCTTATTTGCGTAGACTTATCGGAATTGATGTCACACACCTAAGAGGAAAGTATCCGGGAGTAATGTTGATTGCAACGACGATTGATGGTAATGACAATGTTCTCCCAGTTGCCTTCGCAATAGCTGAAGTTGAATGTGGGTCTGCATGGGAGTGGTTTTTGGAGCATACAAAGAAGTTCTTTGTTGTCGATGATCACTCAATCACCATAGTATCAGATAGACATCGGGGCATTATATCAGCAGTTAGAAAAGTCTACACAAACGCGCATCATGCCTTTTGTTGCCACCACATGTGTTGTAATATGGTAACTAATACTGGAAGTAGAGCTGTTGTAGGTTTGTTTTGGGCAGCAGCACGAGCAAACACAACACTCCAATATGATATGATAATGCAGACAATGCTTAAAAAACATCCAGTTGCCCATAAGTGGCTTCAAAAGATTGACCCTAAAAGGTGGGCAAATGCACACTTTACAGGCAGAAGGTACAGAATACTTACCATGAATTGTGTGGAGAGTTTAAATGCTTTGTTCAAGTCTACACGTGAGCTTCCCATAAACAGGTTAATTAATAATACAAGAAGAAAAATTGCTCAATGGTTCTATAATCGTAGAGAGGAAGTCTTCAAATGGCATGTTGCTTTGACACCTTATGCTACAAAAGAAATGGATTCAAGGAGAGAGAAAGCAAGAGCTTATAAGGTTGACCCTTACTCTCAATCAGCAATGGAAGTAGAAACATGGGGCACTTCATACATTGTTGATTTGGAAAAAAAGTTTTGTCATTGTGGGGAGTTTCAAATTTTAGGACTTCCTTGCTCACATGCTATTGCCGTAATCATTCACAGGAACATGGATACACTCCCATATTGTGAGCATTATTTTTTTTCTAAAACTTGGAAGTGGGTTTACATGGATCGTATTTTCCCTTGTAGAAGCAAGCAGTTTTGGCCTACTGGAGTAAACGACATTACAGTTCTATGTCCCCGTAGCCTTGTGCAGCCTGGTAGACGAAAGAAGGCACGGATTGAGTCCAGACACAATGGCAAAGTGAAACTAAAATGCAGCCAGTGCAAACAACTTGGTCATAATAAAAGGACATGTAGAATGCCACCAACCCCAAGGTCTTGAGTTAATTGGTATATGTAGTGACCCAATATTCTGATTGAGGTGTATATTTTGTATGGAGGAGAACTGAATGTATATATTTTGTATATTGTACAGCTATAGTATTGTCAAAAAACTAGTTGTTGTTAATGTTGTGACTTGAAGAAGTATTTCAATATTATGATACATTTCTTCTTGTGTAAATTTATGTAAGTAGAAATGATCAGTTGTGAATATCTGTCATTTAAGACCCTCTGTTTGTTTGCTTTGTTGAATCATTGTTCTGTGTCAACTGATACTGTATTAACACGTAATTGATAATCATTAGGACAATATTTGGAGACCAAAAATACCATCTCCTAGCTAGCTAAACTCTAACTACTGGTAATAAGTTTTGAGAAATCAAAATATCATAGGTCCATGAAACAAACCTCCTACTATGCCAAATTCTAAAAATATGAGGTAATGATGTGGATGGAATTAAATTGTGGTATGCAATGTCTATTTAGGTAGTCTCCTTCTTGTTTAATATTAAAAATAATTTCACAACATGTATATTTATAAAAAATATTTAATTATTCTTTTATTGAATTATTTGAAATCTGAAATGAGATTATTGTTTCAGGCCCTGCGTGGGCCTGAACATTATTGTTTCAGGCCCAACTTGGGCCTGAAATGGGATTATTTCAGGCCCAGCGTGGGCCTGAAATGAGATTATTTCAGGTCAACGCTGGGCCAGAAATAATATCATTTTAGGCCCACACTGGGCCTAAATGCGATTATTTCAGGCCCACTCTGGGCCTGAAATGGGATTATTTCAGGCCCAGCGTGGGCTGTGAATTCAAATTAGGGTAGAGGAAAAGTAAAGTTCAATATTACTTATAGTATCGACAAGAGGACAGATTATAGATTAGAGATTACACAATAACAAGGATCTAAAGCAATGCTCCATTAGAGTATCAAAATGGTTTACATACATTATAACTACAAACATATATTGTTTGTCATTACACTTACATTATACAACTGAATCATTTTGTTTCAGGCCCTGAGTGGGTTTCCTAAAATGCTTTTGTTTCAGGCCCAACGTGGTCCTGAATTCAAATGATTCCAGCAAAAGCAAGGTTCAATATTACTGATGGGTTCGACAACAATTACAGATTACAGATCATATATGAGACAAAAACAATGATCCAAAGCAAAGTTTGATTGATTTGAAAAGGAGTACATAGATTGTATAATTACAAATATACAATGTTTGTGATAACAATTACATATGCATAGTATCAACAAAAACAATAATTACATATTTAGCTTCCAGCACTTGTCTCTCATTATTTTATATCCCACCTAAATCGATAATTTTTCATTTGCTTTTGGCTAAAATCTATAGATCTTTAAAAAACCAGACTTTCAGCATACCGCATCATGAAAAATGCACAATCCAACCTGAAAAACCAATATTCACATTGCTGTCATCTTATAAATCCAACCATGAAATCAATTGTTATTTTTAACAAAAATAAACATCCTCTTACGATCTGCTTTGGGTGGGTCCTTCTACAACAATTTTATTAAACTCTGTCCCAGCTTTGGGTGAGAATTATAATGATGAATACTACCTTCCTCGAGGTCAATAATCATTAGATGCCAATGATCATCTGCATTATTTAGAGGAAAGATATATATCTAATTGGATTATCCGTATCAGTAGCAATAGTTTGTTCAAATGCCTGAGCGTGAATCGCCTCAAAAAGTTCCTATGTTTATTAAAAAGAAAGTGTCAGTGGACTAAATCATAGGAAAAAAAAACAAAACAAGTAGCTAATTGACTTACATCAAACCCCACCCCACAGAATATGGAGGGGTGGTATGGAGAGTTACACACTTTTGTTTCATTTCCAAGAATTGTCCAGTATGTATTTATGCAATCCCCGGTGGTGTAGTCATTCCAATCAAATATTGTCAAAAAAGATTGCATATCTAATGTAAAGGTCCCATTGGACCATACTGGATTCAACTCATACCTACATGCAAATAAGATAAGCAACTTAATAACAATATGAATGATTAAATTTTATTAATGAATGCCAATAATCATCATTGTTTTACAATAATTTTCCAAACGCAATAGCAACTAACTCACTTTAATTTACTAAGCTTTAATAATGTTTCAGCAATCTCTGCATCTTTAGTCTTCTTTAAAAATGCCCTGGAATTCTTCAAGATTTTTCTTTTCGCTTTTTGAAATTCTTTAGCTTTAGCTGCGTGATGTTCAGATATGTTTGTTTGGGTGGAGGTCGCAGATTTTGTTGTTTGCGTTGTAGTATCTAACATTGATGGGGCAGAAGCCTCGTCATCTTCATCCTCATCCTTATCCTGAACAACTTGTTTGCCCTTGCCTTTGGCCTGGTAGTCTTGTCTGACCTGAGTTATTTTCCTTTTTTTGGCAAGTGGCTCACCTTCATCTGACCCTTTGCTTTGCAATTGTTGATGCAGCATCTTGATACTTTGGTTAGCCTGAAGTATGATCGTCTCTCTTACAGCTACCCTTTTATCATTTTGCTCTTCTTGTTCTTTAAGCTGTGAATCTTTGTCACCAATTATTTTATCCTTTTCAACAATGATGACATCTTTTTGTTAAAGCTGGGACTCCTTCTCTGCAATTATTGTTTCTTTTTGAGCAATAATTTGATCCTTGGCACTGATGGCTGTTGCCGTCTCACTTTTGGCTTCCTCCAAACTTTTAAGTGTTATATTTAATTGTTGCTGTAAGGTCTCAATTTGTTCTTGTTTTTGTGTGCATATATTGCAGGCTTCCATTTGTAAGGCATGTAGCCTTCCTTGTGCTGCCTGGCTTCCTTCTGGTGCCAGCTCTAATACCTCACAATGTACCTCAAGTGGTTGAGTTGGAGGAGAGTAGTCAGGTACCAAATCATGCTCTATATCAAACGGAATTAAATCAACAATAATTAAATTTATGGTCACACAGTCTATCATCCTCTTGATACTCTCAACATGGGCTTTAGGCCAAGTCCAGCGAAGTATTCTTGGCAATCTATGAGGATGTTCAGGGGCAGCAATACTAATATGTTTAGTAACCCATACCTGCAACATCATTATAATCAGTAAATAATATCCATCATCAAATTATTTGAGCAGGTATACATATTCTAACTTACAGCCAAAATATTTGGAAATCCCTTGAGCAAGGGAGCCTTGGCCGGTTGGGTTAAATCACCTACATGTGGTATATGCCTCAATGTCACCTCCTTTCCAATGGCTCCCAACTGAGGAGCCATGAAATTGTACACGACATTGCACCAATTATAGTTTGGTAGATTGTCAAAATCATCTACGCAATCAATAAGTGGCAGGGCAGGAATGGCAAGTATGCTGCTAGTACCACAAAATAGCACTGTACAAAAAAATAGAGTATATACAACTGACAGTACAACTTGCATTGGATGTAGACTTTCTTAGCAGTTTCTCTAAATGTCGTGCAAAACAATTGGAATCTTCAAAATACTCCTTGTACAGTGGGCTGGAGACCTCATTCAAATCAAGTTGGACCATCTCTCCATGGTCAGGTAGCCCTAGAATAAGTGATATATCAACCATTGTGAAATTGAGTTTTTTCCCATGGAATACAAAGCTCTGTTCTTCTTCATCCTTATTATCAAACATGTTCTGAACCTGGGGTTTTACACAAGAACTAGTAGAAAGGTCTAGGACCCAAGAAAAGGGTGTTTCTCGAAGCAACTGTTCTTGTGTTGGTGTGGGTGGAACAGAATCAATAAAATTTTTGAAATGACAAAGGGTACTTTTCCAGTTCATTCATTTACTTCGACCTCTGTTGGCAAAACTTGTATACTCGGTAGGCAATTTGATTTTTCGTTGTGGCAGCTGTTTTTTCCCATGACTTCCCCCAGGGACTTGCTGTTTCTTAGATTTGGAGGGAGCAGCTTTCTTTGAAGATGATCTTTTTTGACCCATACCGAACTTAGCAACCATCAAACAAAAAATTATTTGACACAAACAAAATTGACACTTAGAATTCGTTCATAAAAGGGTCTCCTCAAATTCAGTCTTTCACTGAAAACTATCGCTAACCCTAGGTGAAAAGCAAGAAATGAAATGACAAACTACAAATTAGGGTACCTACAATTCGACTAGTGCGATAACGAGGATGTCGTCGGCAACTACTCCAATGAAGACAAGCACACTACCTTGAAATCGCAACAAATCTAGAGCTAGAAGACGATTGCTTAGCACTAGGCTCCCAGGGACGCTATAAAACTGAGTGACTGCTGGGCCTGATATAAAAGGATTTCAGGCCCTAGGCGGGCCTTTTTCTTTATATGTATTATAAATATAATTTAGGTTATATCAATTTTTATTTCGAAAAATAAAACTAAATTTGTTATATATCATACATATTTCTGATTTATCATGTGCATTTTATTGATTATGTATTTATATTTAATTTTCAAGCCTCTAAAATTCACATACAGATGAACGACGCTGGGCCTGAAATAAGAGTTATTCAGGCCCACAGTGGGCCTGAATATCTCTTATTTCAGGTCCACCTTGGGCCTGATATGTCAGATATTCAGGCCCACCAATGAATGAAAATTTTATTTGCCATCTTAATAAAAAAATTCTTAATTATTTATCATGAATTATTATTTAATTAGGTATATCAGTGGTTTAGGGATATCAGTGAGTTTTGGTGTCCAAACATCTAATCTTGCTGTATCACCAATGTTATAGGAGTAGTTTAGGTATATCAGTGAGTTTTGAGCAAAACCCACTAATGGACCTACCATATCTGGATTTCTGAAAACCCTATATCAGTAGACAGGGTTGAGCTAGGAGATGATATTTTTGGTGTCCAAACCTCTAATCTTGCTGTATCACCAATGCTATAGGAGTAGTTTAGGTATATCAGTGAGTTTTGAGCAAAACCCACTCATGGACCTAACATATTTGGATTTCTGAAAACCCTATATCAGTAGACAGGGTTGAGCTAGGAGATGATATTTTTGGTGTCCAAACCTCTAATCTTGCTGTATCACCAATGCTATAGGAGTAGTTTAGGTATATTAGTGAGTTTTGAGTAAAACCCACTGATGGACCTACCATATCTGGATTTCTGAAAACCCTATATCAGTAGACAGGGTTGAGCTAGGAGATGATATTTTTGGTGTCCAAACCTCTAATCTTGCTGTTTCACCAATGCTATAGGAGTAGTTTAGGTATATCAGTAAGTTTTGAGCAAAACCCACTCATGGACCTAACATATTTGGATTTCTGAAAACCCTATATCAGTAGACAGGGTTGAGCTAGGAGATGATATTTTTGGTGTCCTAACCTCTAATCTTGCTGTATCACCAGTGCTATAGGAGTTGTTTAGGTATATAAGTGAGTTTTGAGCAAAACTCTCTGATGGACCTTCCATATCTGGATTTCTGAAAACCCTATATCAGTAGACAGGGTTGAGCTAGGAGATGATATTTTTGGTGTCCAAACCTCTAATCTTGCTGTATCACCAATGCTATAGGAGTAGTTTAGGTATATCAGTGAGTTTTGAGAAAAATCCACTGATGGACCTACCATATCTGGATTTCTAAAAACCCTATATCAGTAGACAGGGTTGAGCTAGGAGATAATATTTTTGGTGTCCTAACCTCTAATCTTGCTGTATCACCAGTGCTATAGGAGTTGTTTAGGTATATAAGTGAGTTTTGAGCAAAACTCTCTGATGGACCTTCCATATCTGGATTTCTGAAAACCCTATATCAGTAGACAGGGTTGAGCTAGGAGATGATATTTTTGGTGTCCAAACCTCTAATCTTGCTGTATCACCAATGTTATAGGAGTAGTTTAGGTATATCTGTGAGTTTTGAGAAAAACCCACTCATGGACCTACCATATCTGGATTTCTAAAAACCCTATATCAGTAGACAGGGTTGAGCTAGGAGATGATATTTTTGGTGTCCAAACCTCTAATCTTGTTGTATCACAATGCTATAGGAGTAGTTTAGGTATATCAGTGAGTTTTGAGCAAAACCCACTCATCGACCTACCATATCTGGATTTCTGAAAACCCTATATCAGTAGACAGGGTTGAGCTAGGAGATGATATTTTTGGTGTCCAAACCTCTAATCTTGCTGTATCACCAATGTTATAGGAGTAGTTTAAGTATATCAGTGAGTTTTGAGCAAAACCCACTCATGGACCTACCATATATGGATTTCTGAAAACCCTATATCAGTAGACAGGGTTGAGCTTGGAGATGATATTTTTGGTGTCCAAACCTCTAATCTTGCTGAATCACCAATGCTATAGGAGTAGTTTAGGTATATCAGTGAGTTTTGAATAAAACCCACTGATGGACCTACCATATCTGGAATTCTGAATTTATTGGATGGAGTCAGATTTATACACCTATACACATACAAATTGATTGTCCACCAACTTAAATCAGAAGGATTTTATGGTTAACAGAGACCCTGAAATTTTCTCAGTTGAGGCACACGGTGGTCCTGAAGTCACTTGATTTCAGGCCCACCTTGCGCCTGAAATAAATTTATTTCAGCCCACGTTGGGCCTGAAATGATGCTATTCAGGCCCACATTGGGCCTAAATTGAAGTGATTTTAGGCCCACCGTGGGCCTGAAATCATTTAAGTTCATGCTCACCTTGGGCGTTAAATAAAATAATGATTTATAGAATAATATTCTATATTTATCTTCAAGATGTGACAAAATCCTCAAATTTTATTTAATTATTAAATTTTATCAAAATATTTTTATAGTTTTTATAATTTGAAACAAGATTTTTAAATTTATGGTAGGCATAATCCATCTGACTAAGTAAATACAGAGTGCATACCAAATTTCAATTCCTTCGAGACCATTAAGTCATATTTTCAAATTATGTTACAATAGGAGTGTTGTAAATCCATCAGAAACCAACTGATGGACCTTCGATACTTGGATATGTCCATACTCGATATCAGTAGTTAGAGTTAACCAAAGAGATGTTATTTCTGGTGTGCAAACTTAGTCCTAATCATTATTAGTTATGTTTTCTTACCATATCAATTGGTACACTATATTGCAGCAACTCGATGTGAATCAATATCACACAATTATTTTGTTTTGCTGGACAATAAATTATATTCATACAAATTACACAATTTCTATACAAATGGAGTTGAATCACTAGCAAAGGATTTTTTTTTTTTACAACATTACTTCAAGTGATTGACAGTCTCATGTTTTACAATACATGTCTCTCATAATATTTACTATCAGATCAAATCTCATTTTCGTCATATCTCCTTGTTTGAAATCCATCTTCTCATCGTATAGGAGACATCGGACGTATTGCATCACAAAGAAGGCACAGTCCACATTGAAAATAATAAACAATATTTCTGATTTCAATAAGTGGGCTAATAAAATACTTTCATGATTTTAAAATTTTGAAACTCTTCCTCAGTTACTTACCTATGTTCTTGTTGGGGACATTTTTGTCTGACAGAGGGTCATTTGTCCAAGGGATGATGACTTTGTAGATATGGATGAATAGCCGTAAGTTCCTCACGAGTATATTATTTAAGTTCTTTTACCTATAAAATATATCATGAATTTCAATGACATTTTTAACCAAATGATGAACATATATATGAATAAAGGTAGGTAGCTCACTGCTGAGTCAAAATTATGCTTATATTTATGGCCACTAGCAAGAGAATTTAAATGATTAAAAGTCATTGCTTCAGTATCCACCGCCAACAAGTGAAAGTGTGTATTATCACTGCACAAAGGTATTAAAATATATCTAAACCCTTGTTCTATCATATCAGTCTTCATCACTTGTTGCAGGGAAAACTTTCTTGACGATCTTATTGAAGCCTAAAAATTTACATAATCAAAATTATTAATAACCATATCATAATATTACGTCTTCTACAATCTATTAATTGATACTTATTTACATCACTTAATGTGAAGAAGGTTGACCAATATATTGACTTGTTGTATGGCCTACCACATGTGGATGCTCCCCTAAATATAATTTTACAGAAGGCATCAATGACCTCACCTTTTGTAAAAATCTCTCCATTAAGAATTTGTAAGAATGAATGCAAATTCAAAGCAAATGGTGCATCCTCCCAGATAAATTCATTAGCCAACCTGCCAAGTTAATTGATAAGATTATATATTAAAGCCCCAAATATATTAACTAAACTATGTTTCATAACTTACTTTAGGTTCTCCAATTTATTTATCAGGTAGGTCACTTCTTTATCTTGATTTTTCTTCTTCGACTTCATAAAATTCATCTTCACAAACTACATCGATAAAATTTAGACCAAACTAATTAATGACCAAATTCAATAATTTTGACGTAGTTTATATGAAAATAACTCATATACATCAATGCCTTGTTGCCTCATTTTGTATAGTTCGGAGGTCCTTCTTTTTTCCTCCTCTATATCTTCTTCAGACATGACTTCCATTACAGTAATGGTTTCTCTTGCTTCATCCATATCCTCCTCACTAAGTTTCCTTTTTCCCTTGTCCATGACATTTGATATTTGTTCCTTTCTCCACTTTCCCTTATGTAATAGCTGGTGCCATACTGGAATCTCAATTGGAGTATCCCTATAATCATACCGAGTTCGGTCACGTCCTCTCCTTGTTCTACAAGATATTGGATCTGAAAGAGGACCGACCACAGGATAGCTTTCTTGACCCTCCATCCCTTTTTTTCAATACTAATATGCGAAGGAATATGCGAAGGAATATTCCTCCACTTATTTATTCGGGGTTCCTTCAACATTGTATGGTTTTTGAATGGGTACATGCTCCAAAAATCATGCCTACACAATGTTTTCCAGACAATTACATTAATGATAGCAAAATATTATAAAATTTATCAAGAAAATTCTACTCACTGCCAAAAGCCCAGCAAATCCCTTTAGGTAAGGGAGGTTGGTGGTCCTCTGGTTTCCGTGAGTTGATGAAAATCATTCCCCAATCTTAGGTAATTGTGGAGACAAAAATTTATGGATAGCTTCCACCCAGTTGAATCTACCAAGATTGTCATAATCATCTACTATATCTACAAGACCTAGAGGGACCTCATATGTACTAGACGAAAATAAAACACAAACAAATATATACAAAATATATAATTTACAAACTAATAACACATCATCCTCTGATTCAACACTTTTAGAATAATGTTTAAGTAAGTCCTCAATTCTTGTTCTGGTAGGTTGTTTTTCTTTCGAGAAGTAAGTACGATAGAGGTCACCCGATGCTTTAGTTGAATTAATAGGGACCGAAACTCCACGGTCCACTATACCCAGTAACAAAACAACATCTCGTCTGGTGAACGCAACCGGTACACCTGAAACAATTAAAATATTTAGTTATCATCAACAATATAGGCTTCAACTTATTTCACTTTGGGCCTGAAATGAAACATTTCAGGCCCAACGTGGGCCTGAAATGATTCATTTCAGGCCTACCGAGGGCCTGAAGTAAAATTACTTCAGGCCCTCCGTAGGCCTGAAATGATTTTAATTCAGGTCTACCGAGATCAAATATAAATCATTTAAGGTCATCTATATACAAGTTTTATCTTACTATAGATATTGTTTACAATTTATAATTAAAACTATTACCTGAGAATTTAAAAACTTGCGAGGTTGAATCCCAACTTTCAAATATATTAACCAAAAGAATAATGATTGGGAGAGTGAAAATCATAGTGAATGACGTGGCACCTTGCATGCACGATCTCCAACGGGTTCACCGTGCCCGCCAGGGTATAGTTTGATTCAGGGCGGCGGCCAAAGGTCGCCGATGGTGTCCAAGCGATAATAGGACGTGTGCATGTAAAGTGCCACGTCATGCCACATCATTCACTATGGTTTTCACTCTCCCTATCATTGCTCTAACCAAAATTCCCCGGATATGCTGCAATTCTTGTATGTCCAAGAAAAAACTGAAGGACGACTCTTTGATCTTCGCAATGTGTCGATCATTTAAAATTTCAAATGCTTCAACAAAATGTTTAAAATGGCCTAAAATACTACACCAATGTAATTTTTTCCCAAAGTCATCTAAACCCTACAGTTTTTATATATTACAAATTTATTCAGCAAAAATAAGTATAAACATTTTCCCAAACTATGTTGTTCTTACCTAAGCCTATCGCTAACATACCTTGGTGATTAATGTCAATGAAGAAGACGGTGATCCACTCACAAACCTTTTTCCTGCCATTATCACAAAAATCAACCCTGCAGAAACCCTATCCTACTTTGATAGTGCTGAGTAGTCTGGACTTCAACGTTAACACTTAAAGCCGCCTCAGGATCACCAATGACACTTTCGATACTTGCCTAGGTTTTGGTTGGGCAAAGGGATTCAAGGGATGAGCTCGCGAATAAAGCACAACTGCTCGCGAATAAAGCACAACTAGGGCGCGCACAATGTCCTCCTCCTTCGACAATACCATTTACGTTGTGGCTCTGAGAGAGAATCGACAAAAATTCTACTACCTGGCCATCCGAACCACAAATTATTATTTTACTGCAAAAGTGGTTCGGATGTCTCGAAAATGTGAATCGAAAAAGGTATTTTGTGGCGGGAGGGGTATAATAGGAAGTTCACTTAAGGACCTGCGCCCTTTGATAAATTAGAAACCATGGTACGCGAATTGGTAATTTCCAATTCTTACGTACGCCCTTTGGTAAATTGCTGCATCAAGAAAGACGGGTTAGGGAAGGTCTCCTAGTGTTTTGGTACTTGTTCCAACCCGAGACAAAGACAAAAAGGCGAAATCGCTCACCCCCAGCGGCCCCGCCGCACCCGTCCCAAGGCCATCACGAGGGAGGTAAATCACGATCCCCGGAGTAATTAGTGCACAGTTGGGCCGAGAATTGATGCATCAAACGCCCAGAGTTTCCAGTGCACCTCGCACGACTCGAACCCAGGACCTCTTAGACAACACTCCCATGCAGGTACACTTCGACTTTGATATTGTTGTTGGAACCCCAGGACGTGGATCTCCTTTCCGTGCTCAAGAATGTCAATAAGAGCAAGAGTTGATATTGGTGTTGGAACCCCAGACGTGTAAATGATCACATTATAAAAAAATAAAGTCTAACAGTAGTAATGGATTTTAGTGATTTGATACCCCGTGATCTTTCCCCTGAATCATAATCTGATATTATTTTAAATTCGAGAATAAATTCTATCAACCGGGAGTGATTGATGCAGGAAGATTCATAAATTTTTATTATTATTTTTGATAATTTTTTTATTTTTAAGATATTTTTATTATTTTAGATATTTTTGATACTTCAAGTCTTATTATATTTTTATATTTTTAATTTGTTTAGATATTTTAGGATTATAAATTTGTTCCTTTATTTTAAAATTTCTTTTCATCTGTAAATTATAGTTTATATATATTAAGATTTCTTTCTATATTAATATGTATTCTTAATAAAGTTTTTATTTTTTGTGAAACCTAGAGAACGGAGGTTTTCTTTTTATTTTTGGTGATCTTGTTTGACGTTAAATTTCCTCCAATGGAATGAAAATTTTGGGACATTGACCACTGGATGATGAGATATTTACGCTTTTGAATTTACTCGGTTAGTCGATAAAAATTTTCTACAGAATCGAATCAATCACTTCCATAATTAATCGGTTTGAAAAATTAAATATCTATAACTTAGGTGGAGTAGCGAAAAAAAATTTTAATAAAAAATTAATTTATTGATTCACACAAAATAACTAAAAAATCAGTAAAATCATGAAAATATGATAAACACACCACCAAAATTGAGCGGTAGATCAAAAAAAAAACTTAGAACAAGATTTGATGAAATAAAAAATAATAATAATCTCATAGATAGAAAAAAAATTCTCACGTTGAAAATTTAAATATAAAAACTACATAAAA
The DNA here is from genome assembly GCA_024364735.1 of Boesenbergia rotunda. Taxonomy (NCBI): domain Eukaryota; kingdom Viridiplantae; phylum Streptophyta; class Magnoliopsida; order Zingiberales; family Zingiberaceae; genus Boesenbergia; species Boesenbergia rotunda. Next base: position 86,958 of record JAGFNQ010001549.1, read on the forward strand.
TTATTTTATTTTATAACAAATATAAAATAAATATTTAAAATAAAAATATATATTATTCTTAATATAGAATATAATTACTTCATATTTATTACTAAAATAAAAAATATTAATTATCACATGATAAAAATTAAATCATGTATTAATCTTGAATATTTTCTCATTTAGGCACAAATTTTTAAAATTTTAATAGCTTTCAATTTTTTTTCTTTATTATTGATACACCAATCTTGAATTTATTTTTTTAAAATAATTTTATTTCTGTATTATTTATTTCATAGCTTACAAAATGTTAGGACCTGACAAGTTAGAAAGGTGAATAATTTCAATCGATTCATCCTTGAGAATCAAGGACAGATCCAAGATTTTAAACTTGGGAGGCTACATAATAAAAATCATCTATTCCTTTGAACCAAAAAATTATCCAAAGAAACTTATCAAGACCTAAGCATTACCTTAAACACTTAAATAATTAAAAAAAGAATAATTAAATTAGCATTTATAGTCCTTAGTACAAAACTCTAATATAGCATAAATAGCATGGAAGTCAATAGGGACAAGACTTTGAAGTTACAAGCTTGCTAAATTTACAAAGCAGTAGGCTCTTTTTTCAAACGGATAGAATAATAGTATAACTAATTATAAATTAGTGTCACGTCAAAAATAAATCATGAAGCTAATGTACGTCCTCTTAAGTATCAAATATATTTCTCTAATAAAAGAAATTCAACATTCTTTTAAATTTTCGAAGTCTGCAATAGTTTCTATGCTTACATGTCTAGCCATTTCTCTTTCAGTATAAGTATTCCTAAATTCATACTCGAAAATTAAATCAGTTATTGTGCAATACCAAATTTTTATAACAAAAAGTATTCCTAACCAAACATCCTGAGCTGAGGGGTTGAACCCCCTTTTATACATAGTTCTCGGGCACCTGATAGCTTATGGGGCGTCTCACAAGCGATCAAACCTAATCCAAACCAGCGAACTCGATGCAAGGATAAAACCTGCATCCCAGGCGCCTGGGAGCACTGAGGCGCCTGGGAGCTCACAGGCGCCTGAAGCTGACATGGCGCAACTGCTGGAAGAACCCCTTTTGGGGCGCCTGATACCATTCAGGCGCCTGGGTTCTCGGGCACCTGAACCCTTTCATGCGCTTGGGAAGCCCTTTCCCAAGACCTTGTTCTCTTGTGTTTGCTCTTTTATTTTGCCTCTAACTCCAGGTTCTTGCAAGACAAACAAAACACGAGACAAACAAATAATCCTAAGCCTTAATGATTGACAGTCAGAGTTGTCTGGTTCTGACTTTGGATTTCAAATGAAATCCTAGGTCGAACCGACACCTACTGTTCCATTTCCCGGGGAATGCGCCCTCACCTACTTCTCTTAGGAGAAGTTACCTTTTGCCAACCGACTCCTCTGATTAGACTTTTGCTCGGCCTCCGAGTCTCCCAAATCTTGAGACGTCTGCACCTCGACTCTTTTCTACTTCTGTCAGCAATCCTTGCTTGACTAAGTCTTCTGCCCGATCTTCCGGATCAGGTCTTCGGTGCACAGTCCCCGACCATGTCTTCTTACCCAATTCCTCGAACCAGGTCTTCGTGTCGAACCCTCGATCATGTCTTCGATGCCCAACCCTCGACCAGGACTTCGTGCCCTGTCCTCGATCAGGACTTCGTGCACAATTCCTCGAACCTGGACTTTAGTGCCCAACCCTCAGCCAGGTCTTCCTGCCCAATCCCGACCAGGACTTAGTGCCTAATTCTCTGACCCAGGACTTCGTGCCTAACTCTCGGTCAGGTCTTCGGTGCCCAGCCCTCGGTCAGGTCTTCATTCCTAATTCCTCGAACCAGGACATCATGCCCAGCTTCACTCACCAGGATTTCGTCCACCTAGCTTCACTCACTAGGACCCAGCTTCATTCACCAGAATTTCGTTCCTCGATAAGGACTTCTTTGCTAGTCATCTTAATCCTAACTAGACTTCTCTTTTGCCAAACATCAAGTCTTGTTTAGCTCAGTTCTTGGTCTATCTGACTAGATATGGGTTTAATCACTTTGTCAAATATTAAGTCCTGTTTGGCTTATCCCTTGGTCAAACTGACTAACCCTGGGTACTATCCACTCTGCCAAACATCAAGTTCTGTTTTGCTAACTCTTTGTCAAATTGATCAAACCAGGGTTTATCCTACCAAACATCAGATCCTATTTGACTTAACCCTTGATCACTTTGACTATACCATGGTATATTGTCAAATATCGAAACACTAGAGGTTGACTGTTCATGACTGATGCTCTTTGCACCAACAGACTACTCGGCAAGTATCTTCGACTGGTACAAAGGATGGCCCCGAGAAGCTGTCATCCATACTTCAAGAAGTCTCTCCTATGGCCTGAACCGCTTGGGGTAGCTCCCTGATCTGTAGACTCTGGGGTCCGATCTTAGCAGCTTTATCCACAACCTGAATTTTTCTACGGAGGCGATCACTAATGAATTCTAGTTGGGCAAAGCAAACTGCCTTGCTCTTGTGGCGAATAGTCCCAGGAGACAGAAGAATCGAGGGAGGGCCCAAGGAGGTAGGGGATAGCGTGGCCTCCTTCTGAGGCTCCTCGACTGTCGGGGTTGCTTCCTTTCAGCGCCTGGAAGGCGAGACAAGCTCCTCAGGGTCGTCAGAGGTGGATCCAAAAACTCGCTTGGACCGAAGTTTCCTCTTCCGGGGGAGGGGGGGTAGGAGCAGAATCCGGCTTCCGAATAAGAATTGGCGGTGTGTCCTCCTCTTTCCTCTTCAGCTGGAAGAGGGAGGAGTGTGTGTCGCAGCGATGGAGCGTTGGCTCCTTGAGGCAATACGATCTTGGGGGCAGGAACCAGTGCTAGTTGAGTACTGGTATCCTGTCCAACAGCAATAGTGGAGGAGGGACTTGCCTCCCGAGCGGTGGGCAGCTCCAAGGCAGGAGGCTCCTGACTATTGGTCCTCTCAGAATCCTTAGAAGACTCAAGGAGTGAGTCTTCCTGAGCCCTTTGAGGTGTCAGGACCTTCTCATCCACTAGCTCCCATTTAAGCAGCTTGCTCATCGATCGGGTAAGCATGATGGATTCTACAAAGAGAACAAAAAAAAGTATCAGTTAGTATAAATAAGCGGTAATACAAACAGAAGACTTACTTAGGTCACGGTTAAGGCTAGTAGCCTTGGGGTTGATCCCCGCACTGTAGAGCAAGCCTTCACAATGGACCAGTCCAGTCCATGGAACTCCATCCCAGCCAAGATGACCCTTGCTCGTTGGTACTCCTCATCACCCTAGAAGTCGCCTAGTTCGGGGAGGGGGTAATCCTTCCAACCAACGAGTGGGGGAGAACGAACACTTAGGGAGCTTGATAAAAAAGAAGCATTCTTTCCATCCCTTGTGCGAAGAGGGGAGGTCACCTATGAACCTGTGGTCAGCCAATGTTGTGAAACTAAATGCTCCTCTCAATGCAAGGCTTGGACGGAAAAAAATAATGAAAGAAATGAGGGTTTAAAGGTACTCCGAACAATTTGAACAGAATGAAGGCCCTGCTCATCTGGGCAAAGGCATTTAGGGTCATCTATTGGAGAGGAATGGTGAAATACAGTAAGATTGTCATGAAGAATGGGAGGATTAGGAAGCGAAGACCAAATTCTACTTGACCTAAGAAAAAAGTGTAAATCCGAAGGTTCTACTGGAGATTGGTCGAGCATATAACTCAAACTCCGCAGGAATATCGTAGGTTTCACAGCTGGCCTATAATGCCCCCGGCTTAACTCTCGAGGATGTGACCTCATACCATTCCAGCTGATAGGCCTGTTCCTTTGGTTTCCCTACATATTTCTTTCCCTCTGTCTTCCCACTCTTGTCATGATTCTAGGAAAGAAGTGTGGATGATCAAAGAAAAAGGAGAAAGGAGGAAAGCTTACACTAAGAGCAACTTTGGCGACAGGAAGAAAGATAAATTAATCTCCGATGGTCAACGGTGTAAGAAGGTGGACGACCATTTAGATGTCCCCTTTTATAGGGAGACATCAGTAACACCGAAGGGATGGATGTGAGACACGTGGACAAGTGTTAGTCATGGATCCTAAAGCGTGCGGCTCATTACAGTCACCGGTTGGTATGCCTTTATCAAACACATCAAAAAAGGGCACTCCAAGGAGAACTTACCATGTGGTGTTAGAAAAGACTTTGGGTCATTAAGAAGCTCCATGCACTTTTAATGAGTGATTGATAGTCATCATCGCGGGGCATTGGAACTCATGATATTCTTGAGGCTAATGCAAGCGATTATCTTGGGTCCTAGGGCGAATGTGTAGATTCCTAGGATCCGCAAAGTCATTAAAGAAGGAGAAGTATTAATCACACATTCCACCTATACTTCGCTCTCCTGGCACACCACAAGTCTAATCAGTCAGACCAACTTCCTTCGATTAGACTTAAAGGGGGACTTGTGATCAAGATAAGTAGCTCAAGGTGAACATATAGCGTGAGAGAGCTGCGTGGTATGACTGGCATTACTAGAAGTACCTGAGGACAGTTTGGGAAGGAAAGTCTCCGAGATCAGCTTGGGAGAACCTAGCCCGGGATCGACTCGGGAAGGAGAGTCCCTGAGACCAACTCGGGAAGGAGAGTCCCTGAGACCGGCTCGGGAGAACGTACACAGGAATCGACTCGGGAAGGAGAGTCCCTGAGACCAACTCGAGAGAGTGGAGCGCAAAGAGCAGCCCAGGAGGGAGAAGATAGATTGGAAGATGCTTACCAGTGGCTATGATAATGGCACACTTAATATTTATGACGATTGTTTCAAGCGCCTCCTCCCCGGAATAGGAATGTCGGCAGGCAGTTATGGTCTATAACACATGATAATAATAGATTTAATGGGCGTGGCTGCTAGTACCCGCATCCCTCAGCGGATGATAGCTGTCAAACAACCACTAACCATTAAACGTGGAAAGAAGGAAGGCGGTTACGGGGACGTGGGGGCACTCAAAGGAAAGACGACCAGTATATAAGGTGCTTCGACATCCAGGTAAAGGGGGGGATTTTTCGGAACCCAATGATATCATTTTCTTTTGCTTCTCTTGCTTCTTAGCTATTTCTGACTTGAGCATCGGAGAGGGCTCCATCAGAACTCCTTCCGGTATAACCCTTTAACGCTTGAGTTAATATTGTAGGCGAGGGCAGGCCTCCTCCTCCACCCAATCTCAAGGCTACACTACAGTGACCTGTTGTCCACATCGTTCGCTTCCGGAACAATCGTCATCATCATAAATTAGATCTTCAATTATTATGATCTTATTGTCCATATCTTTCTCATGAAAAATTTTATTCAAATTAAAATAAAATAACTTAAGACCTTTAAGATCTTGGAAACTACGATCACAGTGTGAGGGTTCCTTAGCCGAAACCTGCCTGTCACAACCTTGACCATGTACCTCATGATCTTCAAGATCTTGTACAGTTAGATGATAGATAGCTCTACGACTTTTCTTTGTAGATCTTTGATGAGCTCGTACGCTATGCCTTAATCCTGGTGCGAGATTTCCTCATCCGTAATCTATTTTTCATGACCACGACCACAACAATCATCCATGGATCTAAGGGCTCTGATACCAACTAACGCAAGGGAGAAATCTCCGAATGTGACCTTCAAATTAGAGGTTGTAGAGAAAGCGTGGGAATTGGGGGATTCACCAACGAAGAGGAACTGCCTCTAAGTTTAAACGAAAATAATTTTTATTTAAATCAAAACCAAACTCCGGTTGGCTGAAAATCACCTAAATATCATTTCTATAAAAAATCAACTTGGTTGATTTTGACCAAGTCAAAGTTTGACTTGACCTTGACTTGGGCAATTGAAGAAGACTTGACTAGGGCGCCTGAATAAGACTTAGGCGCCTGAGAGCTGACGGCGGGTGGCTCAACTGGCGCAATGGTCAGGATTCATGGCGAGTACTAAGTGGAGGATCCATGTCGCCACTCAGGCGCCTGAATCTCATTCAGGCGCCTGGCCAGGATAAAGGTTGACTGCACAGTAGATAGAGTTTCCACCCGATACACTGCGATGGGGGCGCCTGAATGGTCATTCAGGCGCCTGAGTTAGTACTATAAAAAGGGTTCAAGAGTAGTAGTACATAACAACAATTCTTTTGTAATCTCTCTAAGTCTGTGCTTCATTTGTAAAAGCTTCTCTGGCATAAGGAGTGTTTTAGTTGAGCTTTACTGTCTTGGAAGCAACCTTCTAGTTGCAACCAAGTAAAATCGAGCGACCCTTCTTTCAATTTCAATCCGTCAATTCACCCCCCCCCCCTCTTGCCGGTCCACCTCAATCCAACATATGGGACTTAGAGTATGAGGCAGAGAATAGGCTTTTGGAAGCTTTGGGCACACAGCAAGAAGGTTTTACAATCAAAATCCGTAACCTCTTCATGCACCAAAGCTTCCTTTTAAATAGAGGAGAGAGCTGTTAATAAATAGCTCAGCCCCGACACCAATCGACTACCACTAGGACTAGCCGATTGGTGTCCAGCCAACGGCCAGTCAAACAGCTAATTTTCGAATGGACCAGTCGACTGGTGTCTACCCCCAGTCGACTAATCTTTCTGTGAGTTTTCTCTCAGCGTTGTTAGTCGACTGTTTCCCTTGCCAGTCGACTGCCCAACTTACAAACTCACTCTTAACCTCTCCGAAGTCCATCCTTCGCGTATGCCTTGAAGTCCACTTCCCCAGCTCGCCCCTTAAAGTTCTCTTCCTTTGGTTGTAGTCCCTCGAATGCACACAAGCCCGCAACTTGTCTACATGTCATCCTTCATGTATGTTCTTTAAAGTCTACTTCCTTGGCTTGCTCTTTGAAGTCCTCTTCCTTTAGCTCTCATCCCTCGGATGACTTCACTCCGTTGTTCCTTATATGTGGTTTACCAAGTCCTGCATAACTCAGACACACACATCAAACCAATATGAAAAATCTAACTTAATCATATTATCACATACATCAAAATACATGATCGTACCGATCAAATTTGGGTCAATTGCACCAACAAAAGTCGCAATAGAAAAGTCACAACAAAAAAGAAAAAGTAAAAAAACTAATTTTAAAAACAAATAAAATCTAAATTGACATTTAGAAAAGAAAATTAATCTTAAAGAAAGATAAAGTTTAAATTAATCTAAATTAATTTATAGAGAGAAAAAAATTAATCCTAAAAATTTAATATATATATCTATATATATTAAAAGATCAAATCTAGAGGGTTGGTGACCTGGTTAGCCGATTTTGCCTTGTCCGGACTCCGAATAGAGTGTAATCACGTCAGGAGGCCATAAGCTAGTCATCTTCCTTGTCGGTAGTCTCAATCGTCCTTCTTTATAGCCTAAACGGGAGGCTAGTGGCCTCGTTTTCTTCTTGCCATATAGCCTTATCGGAATAGACATAAATTGATCGTGCCGATAGATGCTCCTACATCAACAATGAATCGGCTCATGTAAACAAATTCTAAAAATTTGAAACAAATAAAAGAAAAGTCAAAAGACCAAATTTAGAGTTTTAGACACCCGGTTCTCATGAACCATGACGCCACAACACGGTCGTTCCCTTGGGCACAGCTTGGCCGTGTCGACTGCTAGAAAGTCAATTCTGTCTCATCTGGATTCCGAACAGAGCATGACCACGTCAGGAGGCCACGGTCAAGTCATCTTCCATGTCAGTAGTCTCGATCGTCCTTCTTCAAGGGTCTCGGAATCCGACGAGATCGTAATTACTGACAAACTCTTAGGGTTCACCTTTCCCCTAGGATATAATTTAATCTAAGGCAGTAGCCAAATGCTGTCGACAGTGGACAAATGGCAATCGAATGAGTTACCAGTGGTAAACAAGCAATTTGGGGTATGGGGATAGAGGATCCCTTCCCATCAGTTGTGATATGGATATTGTTTGTGAATAGTTTGTATGTATTATGAATGTTGATGGTATATTTTGATATAAACAGAGTATAAATAAGGAAAATGGAGACTGTTGAAATTTATAGGAAAATTAGCAAAGAAAATTTTATTTTTCATCGCTAATTAAAAAAATAATCATCCCAAAAATATATTTCGATCGCTATTTTATCGATGGAAAAAATTTCGTTTGCAAATTTGCGATTGAAAATTAATTTCGGTTGCTAAATTAGCAACCAAAGTATAAATTCGGTCGCTAAATCAATTTGCGATGGAAAAGTTTACAACTTTTTTTCCATCACAAATCGGTTGCTAAGTGTGTTTAGCGACGGGCTAGCGACAGATAATTCTGTGGCTAAAAGTGGTTATTTTTGTTGTGGCTGGGGTTGAATTTTTTTTTTTTTATTTTAAACCAAAGACTAAAGAAATAGAAAGTAGTATAGGTATCCAATTATGTCGCACTTTGCTAAAATGGTGACAAAATCCAGTAGCAATCTCAATGCAGACAACTGGCATATCAATAATTTTACCACTTTCTTTTGCCGTGCTGACAGTTGATGAGGTCAAATCTCAAACTCTGCACGGGGCACTAGTGCCGAGTGATACCAAAACCTTATCATTGGAACTAAGTCCATATCTTTCACAGTCGTGTGAGCATCACTTTGATCAAGAATAGTCTCCATACTTTGCCACTTGAAGACTTTTAGAACTGTCAAAATTGAAGGCCAATGCTAGTTGTTGTCCAACATCTTCTAGTGCACTAATTTCTTTGCTGAAGATTTTAAGTTAGTTTATTGGAATTCTCTTCCCTGGAATATCCCAATCAAACCATCTACAACTCTTCTTAATCCAGCAGACCACACTGTATCCTCCAGGATGCACAACCATACTATAAGATTATGTTGGCTGACTTAAAATAATGAGTAGCACTCCCAATAATACACACACTAAGATGAAAGAAAGGCAAGAAGAAAATAACTAGGAAAAAATTCTTACAAAAAAATGAGATGACTTCTACATAATTTTACGTTGTATATATACACCATAAGTAATAAGAATTTAGCCATAAAAATAGGAAAGGCTAACACCAAAGAATAAGTCATAAAAATTATCCAAAAAAATGTACAGATAATGTCTGGATTATTTTCTCATATTACTCCCCCTAATCCTGACATGGCTGTAAATCACGGACACCGAGTAGTTGCCGCATGACAGCTAACTTTACTCCTGGCAATGCTTTAGTTAATACATCGGCTCGTTGTTCTCCGGTATTAACGAATTCAACCACAATCTATCCATTCTCAATACATTCTCTGATAAAATGAAACCTTGTATCTATGTGCTTGCTTCGATCATGGAATACCGGATTCTTCATGAGAGCTATGGCAGATTTGTTGTCAACAAACAAAGTTACCGACTTGGCTTTGTTGGGACCTTGTCGTTTGATAGAGGGGGGTGAATAGCAACTTTTCAATTTTCTTCCTACAATGGTTAGCAAGCGCAAGCGAAAATCTCAAATCTAAATTAAACAATGCTGACACATCATCTTTACGTGGTTCGGAGATGAAACTCCTACTCCACAACTGTCCGTAAGGTAGACGATCCCGATCCTTTGGTGGATGATTCCCCGGAACGCCTCCGGCTAGCTCTTGTCGCTCCTTGTGGGTGGAGAAACCTCGCCACAATCCTTGGACAAACACTGAACACTTGTAAGCTACTAACAGGCTCTAACCAAGCTTGTTTCGTCAAGGAAGAACAACAAAAAATGAGACCTCTTAAATAGTACTCGATGCTGTTCTGACAGTTACCAGTCGACTGGCCCTGGGGCAGTCGACTGGTCTTCGTGAATTCAAATGTCACAGCCTGACGATTCGCATTCTGGTCGACACCAGTCAACTGCCCAGTCGACTGATCCTCTACCAGTCGACTGATCTCTTTGTGCTCTACCTCAATCGACTGATCAAGCATCAGTCGACTGTCGCCTAAGGTTTCCCTTCCCGAGTACAATTCTCTCAGCACTCGAACCCTAGGATTTTCCTTCCCGGGTACAGTTCTCTCAGCACTCGAATTCTCACGACTCAGTTGACTCTTCATCCATCAGCCTCAACCTGTTACCTTCAAGCCCTCTTCGACTTTGGCTCTCGTCCCTCGGATGCATGCAAACCCGTGACTTGTCTCCCATGCCACCCTTCACGTATGCCTCGAAGTCCGCTTCCCTCAGCTCATCGTCCCTGCTCCAGCAGCCTCGATCTGTCGCCTTCAAGCCCTCTTCGACTTTGGCTCTCGCCCCTCGGATGCATGCAAGCCCGCGGCTCATCCCCCCATGTCATCCTTCGCGTATGCCTCGAAGTCTGCTTCTCTCGGCTCATCGTCCCTGCTTTGTCCACGGTCCCTCGGATGCATACAAGCCCACGGCTTGTCTCCACACACCATCCTTCACCGGACCCGAAGACGTCCAACTAAGTCTACGTATATCCTGCAAACCTGCACACTCACATACACATATTAGATTAACATGAAACTCTAACCTAATCATATTGATACACACATCAAAACCCATGATCCCACTTGGGCCGATTGCACCAACAATCTCCCCCTTTTTGATGTGTGGCAATATGTTTAAGTTAGGTGCAAAACAACAATAACAATAGTAATTGAAAATTACAGACATAGTAAGCAGCATAAACATGCATCCTCCCCCTTAACCTATGTCTTCCACATAATTTTCAATTTTCCATAACCACAAATTAAGTTAAACCTAACTTAAACCACAAGTTCTCTCCCTTTGACACCATCAAAAAAATTGTCCCAAGTAATCCTAACCCTAGTATCAATGAGAACACCTTTCTATCTCCGAAACCCCCCAGAAATCAGAAAACAGCAGCACTAGTCAACTACGTCAGTTACCAGTCGACTGGTACCTGCAGACCACAACCCAACAAAAAGATCAGTCGAGGGCAGTCGACTGATACATAGAAGTCTGAATTTTTAGCCGAAATTCAGAAACTCCTAACAAATTCCACAAAATCCGAAAAATTCTGAAATTTTGCAAGCATATTTCTTATAATGTATTCTAACTTGGAAAAATATAGTTTCGTGAAAAAACACCAAATATGCTTGACTTTCTGATAAAAATTCCAATTCCTTGAAAAACATTCCATTGTGTATCAATCTTTCTATCCTAGATTTGAAACCATGTATTTTCCAAGTCTATCATATATCATTTAAAACATAGAAATATTTTCAAATCTCCCCCTTTTCCTTATATAAATATTCAAGACAAAACAAATGATGAAAGCTCCCCTCTTTTTACCATAATCTCTAGATAGAAGACATATATTGAAATTTTTCCTATAACCATAATAGCAAGATAATAACATTTCATATAAACAATACCAAGACATGAATTAAAAGTTCATATAAGCAACACCAAAGCATAAAAGTGCTACAAGAGTCATAGCCCCGAAATCCCGAAATATTACAATGTCAAATATAGTGTTTGAGAGATAATAAAAATGTCAAAGCTAAATACACTCTCAACACCATCATCACCAACTCATGCTAAGACTACATATCATCGCCTGGAGGAGGAGGAGGAGGGGTTTGATACATAAGGTTCCAGCGCTGCATCATCTCGTACATATCCTCCTGTCGCTGCTGGAAACCCTGAAAGTGCTCCATGAGACCGTGAACCTCCCCCTGAATAGCAACCAGCCGCTACTGGAAACTCTGGAAGTCCTCCCGAAGTCCATAAACCTCCGCCTCAAGTCAGGAGAACCGCTCCTCTGTAATCCCAGTAGGAGCAGCAGCAGGAGCAGCCTCCTCATCATCATCAGAGCTGGAGGAATCATGACGATGTCGCCAGACCAGTACTCCCTGCCATCTCTCGATCCCAGCTAAGGAGAGCTGCCGAGAACCAATCTGGTCGTAGTCCTTAGACAATTGATGTACCGAATGGTATGTAGACAAAAAAAATTTGGTCAAAATATGGCCGAATGGCATGTAGATTTTTCTATTGAAGTCATGCAAAAAATGGACAATGGAGACGAATATATGGCGGCCCATGTCAATGTCTAACCTCCTCTCTAATGCATACATTGTCACGCCCCGAGACCATTGGAGCCGCTGATCCAATATAAAATCGGACAGCATCTCCCCTGTCCAGCGGACAATTTACACAAGCATACAACACACGCAGTTTATAATTTGGCCTCAGGCCTCAACGCAGATATATATTATATGGAAATAATGACAACGCAATATAAAACACTGTAAAAACTCACCTGAGCCGCCTCTAGGGCAGGCGCGCAGCAAAACCACATCACAAAAGTCCAACAAAGGACTCAAAATACAATACCGCACGAATAAATCCAATACAAGCCCACGGTAACAAATCGAAATACAAAAAATAGACAATGCTATCAAAAGAAAACAAAACCAGCGAAAGCTCCCATCCAAATGGAGTCGTGGGGGCTCGGGACTGGCAACTGGACTCCTCCGGCGAGCTATCAACCTGAAAACAAAATATTACGAAGGGTGGTGAGTCCAAGTGGACTCGCGGGTATATAAATAGATATGCATGGCTCAACAAAATAGCTAGATAAGCTATAAAGAAACAACAGGATACAGTCTCAACAGGAATATCAAAATATGCATAACTGAAAAATAACAACTGACTGTACATACCAGAAATCAGTCTATCCATACCATAAAAGACTCGTACCACACGAGCTAGTGCAGGGTCATCAAACCACACATAAGCATATCCTGTACATGCATGTCAAACAAGTGCAGCAAATAAATGCAGCAATCACAATCAAAATGCACAATGTATCATATGCACATGATGCAATGTCATGGTCACACCCTAACACCAGTCAAGTCACCGAGACAGACGATACTGTGTCGGCCGAGTAGGTAGAGCTGTGACACTGTACGCACCCTGCTATCACTGCTCCTGAGTGACCGAGTGAACAGGATGTTGGCGGGGGACCGCCCCCTACCCCATGTATATATGAGAGAGCGTCGCTCTCATCTCCTCTAGTCTATGGAAAGAGAAGGGATCTCCGCCTGCTACCACGCTCCGAAACCACTACCCCTGAGCGGTCGAGCGGAGCAATACAGAGCAAATGCACACACCCAACGGTATCCACTAACCCATGAGTGGTCATGTATGCATATCATGTACCGGAAGACGATAGGCTCAACCACAAGGGAGTCGTTGATCGCCGACATGCAACAGTGCAGGTATGATGCATGACTCAAACACATGCAACCCCTACCAGGTCATCATACATAACTCAACATAGCATGCGCAGGTCGATCACAGGTATAATAACCTAACCATCATGCATTTAAGTGCACATGCAAGTAATAGCAGAATCAACCAATGTAGATATCAGGTGGCATGCAACAATAACCTAATCAGTCCATATCTAGACACACGTGCAAGTATGACCAGGATCAACCAATGCAAATATCAGGTGACATGCAACAATAACCCAATCAGTCCATATCTAGACACACGTGTAAGTATGACCAGGATCAACCAATGCAAATATCAGGTGACATGCCACAATAACCCAATCAGTTCATATCTAGACACATGTGCAAGTATGACTGGAATCAACCAATGCAACCATACAACGGTATGCTAATCCCTATCCACATACTCATGCTCATACCAATACTATACAGAATCAGATAACAAATAAACGAGACTGTATAGAAGAAAATTTAGATCATATCCAAGGTCAAGCATAAGTATCAAGCAGGATAACAAAACGGTAGCAGATAAAGGTCAATATCAGCCTACTGCATAAATAACAATATAGTCATGCATAAAGATAAAGTGGATCTACAGAAGACAAGCAAGAAGTACCCGCCTCCAAGAGTAGAAGTCCGTATCAAATGAGAAAGAACCACCCGCCAATAATCCAATCAATCCCCTGTATCAAGGACATATTTAATTAGCTATTACACAAAATGATAGCTAGCTAATTTAACCCCCCCTTAATTAATTAGGATCGTCCTAATTTATATCGTTCGTTACCTAACTCCCAATTAATGATTAATCCCTATTTGATTGATAATCTCTCAATTAAACCTAGGTTTTAAACAAACCCTAAATGGCAAACAACCTACTGTTTCAACCCATTAACCTACTAAACCTCAATCCTGACTTATTAATCAATTCCAAGATGATTTATCCATAACAATAGATTCAATCAACTAATCCTTTTTGTTAATCATTTCTTGTTCTAATCCAAACTACAAGGTATTACCAGGCAAGAAAACACCACCTGATCAATTCACAGCAATTGGATCCACGACCCAAAAACCCACGCACAGTAGTGGCTTAAATCCTGTAGCAACACAATTTTAAATCTAACACCACAAACCAATCTAATTAGAGATTTTAAACCAAAACCTAACACTTAATTTTCTGGAAAACCTCCTCCAAAAACAATTCCAAATAATACCAGATCTCAAAGGTACCTAATAGCATCTCAAAACATATCACAAGTTTCAATTCGAACCCAACAGAAGAATGGAAAGGAATCCACAGAATTTAAGCTAGCCAACTATCCCAATTGCATATCTCCATATCTATGACTCAAAGCTAACTGAAATCCAGAGCATACTTTACTTGAATTGCACCGGCACTGCCCTGCCCAGTTTTCGGCAAGATCTGAAACTAATGAGAAGTATCAACAAGCCCTGGATCTAGGTCCAAGATTCATCATACCTCCAATCCACAAGAACATCTAGAAAAGAGCTGCGGTTTGGGAAGAATTAGGGCTCGGCATCGATCAACCATGTCTTGCGGCAATCAAGGTAAAGGCACTCAAAACCCAACCTCAAGCCTTACCTCGCTGTGATCAGAGGTGTGTGCCAGAGAAGAAGAGCTGCAGTCGTTGTCTCTGATGCTTGATAGCGATCGGGGCAAAACTCGCGGCAATGTAGATCAAGGATTGACCGAGAGAGGTGGCTCCGATCAAACTGAGAAAGGAACGGAGGAAGTGGATTTGGGACGTCTTCGGTTTTCTCCGTTCGCGCGCTTAGATCGTAAGCACAGAGGAAGAGAGGGTGAGAGGAATGGACCGTGAGGTGGGGGTGAAGGAGTCGGCGGAGGAACAGATTACGGCTAAAAGCTTGCTGCGGGCGAAGGAGAAACCAAAAAGGGTTTATAAGGGGTGGCTTTTTACAGAAAAGTCCCTCAATGTTTGACTAATCCCACATTAGCCCTTAACAATTAATGAAATTTTGCAAATCAGCCCTTTAAATTTAAGTTTCAAAACAATTTAACCCTCTAATTTCAATTTGGGTCTTGAAAACCCTAAATCTTCTTCCAAAAAATTTTTGGATCGCATCAAAAGTGTCGGATTTAACATACATCATCACCAAGTGAGGTAACTGGATCTTTGACCCTCCCTTGGTGACAATGGACATAATGCAGTCTAGGACAATTTTATACAAAACGTTACTAACTGAACTCATGCGTCTAGCTACAAAGATACACTGTAGAGAAGGTCGAGGATTAACATACTGATTGACATAGAATAATTATAAAAATATTGATGTTACAAAAAGCATAAAGTTATTAAAAAATTAATTTGTTGATTCACATAGAATAATTTAAAAAATCTCAAAAATTAGTAAGCTACCAAGAAACTTAGAACAAAATTAATAAAGTGAAGAAAAAAATAAACTCAAAGGGAAAAAACCTTCATAGAAATTAAATTGAAAATTATATTAATTCCAATCAGGGTCATCTTAAGGGGAAGCAGCATAAGTAGGCCTTCCCTATTTTAGGAGTCTTTATATTATTTAGGTTACCTATTAAATTTAATAATAAATTAAGTGTTTTCAAAAGATAATGATTAGAACGGTCCTGAATTAGGGTCCAAAATACCAAAAACTTATTATATATATATATATATATATATATATATATATATATATATATATATATATATATATATATATATATATATATAATCATGTTTTCTCTTTTTCTTTCTTAATTATCTTTCATCTAAAAATTAGCCTAGGACCTCTAATTTTCTGGAGACAACCCTGATTCCAATCTCACATGATACAAGACTCCAAACTTTTTTATATATAACAAATATAAAAATAAATATTTGAAATAAAGAAAATTTTCTACTCTAATAAAGATTATAATTATTCCCTATTAATTTCAAAATAGAAAAATAATTGCCATATGAAAAAAATTAAATCTCTAATTATTTCTTGATGCAAATTATTTCTATTTTACTTCTTTTTAACTATCATATGATAATTATTATCTATTTCTTGATGTAATAATCTTAAATATTTCCCATTTTATTTATATTTATTTTAGATACATCAATCTTGAATGTTTTTCATTTTTGAATATCTTTCAAAGAAAATTCTTTTATCGTGGTGGATGAATTAATTTAGAATTTATCTTTAATTTATTTTTTAAAAAATATTTTCTATTCTACATTATTTATTTCTTTGTTTGCATATATCACCATGCCAGCTCCACTATAGTGGTTGTAAAGGTTGCGATAGTTATACTAAAGGTGCGTTTGATTGGGAGTATCCTTAAATCTTGGTTATTCATCTAAGAAGATCAACGAAAATCTTATTTGATTTAGATAATTAGCGATTCCTAAGTGATGATCAATGTCTGACATGTCAGCAAAAGAGACATGCAACCCAAAATCAGAAAACTTAAGTAAGATTTTTCTTGATTTCGAGGTTATGAAACTTATATTTCCAAAATTATACTCTAATATTTACATTTAAGACGAAAATAACCATTATAATTTATTAACTTCCGGAAGCATTATTCGCGACCGACGATCGACAACAACGGCCAACGACCACCGTCGGCGGCCAGCGACCGCCGCCGTCGGCGACCAGTGACCGCCGCCGTCGGCGACCAGCGTCGGCGACCGACGCCGACCGCGATCTGCGCCAATCGTCGGCGCCGATCGTCGGCCACTGGTGTTGGACACCGACTGTCTACACGAACACCGACGGTCGACGTCGACGCCCTTAAGTTTAAACAAATAAAATTATCTAAACAAATTCTAAAGAGTAATACGGTAAAATATTATATTATGTTATAGACTATTATCTCCGAACAAACAAGATTTTATTTGATTACCTAAATTGAATCAAACAGCTTCAGGTTATATTTCATTCCCCATAACCTTAATTATATGATTACTTTGTAATGATATAATCAAGATTATATATGATAACTTGAACCAAACACACCCTAAATATTTATATTACTTATAAACTCCACTATTCACTCATTCATTTTTAGTAGAGTTCTTACTAATTGTAATGTTTATAATGATTTCTTTCCACAATATAATTAATTATTAATATTTTTTAAAACTATATTATTATTATATTGATCTTAAATTAATGACGTCCAAATGTTTATAAATTTTAATAATATTGCATTAAAAATCACCATGGTAGTTATACTAAGTGATTATATCACACTATTCACTCATTCATTTTTTTTATTAAAGAGCTCTTACTAATTGTAATGTATGTAATGATTTCTTTGCACAATATAATTAATTATTAATAAATTTAATTTTAAAACTATCTTATTATTGTATTATTAAATTAATGATTCCAAATTTTTATAACTTTTAATAATATTTCATTAAAAGTATGTAATGATGTTCCAAAAGCATAAAGCAATAAAGAATCAATCTGTTGATTCACACCAAATAATTAGAAAAATCTCAAAACCTATCAAGCTACCAAGGAACATTGAACAAAATTAATAAAGTGAAGACAAAAAATAATCTCAAAGAGGAAAAAACCCTCATTGAAGTTAAATTGAAAATTATATTAATTCCAAGCTCATTAAAATACAAGACTCTACACTTTTTTTATATATAACAAATATAAAAATAAATATTTGAAATAAAGAAAATTTTCTACGCTTAATAAAGATAATAATTATTCCCTATTTATTTCCAAAATAAAAAATATCATTACTTACCATATGATAAAAAAATAAATCTCTAAAATTATTTCTATTTTATTTCTTAACAACCATATGATTATTATTCCTTATTTCTTGATGCATTAATGTTGAATAATTTTCATTCTATTTCTATTTATTTTAGAAACATCAATCTTGAATGCTTTTTCATTTTTGAATATCTTTCAATTTCTTTTCTTTTATCTTGGTTGCATTAATTTAGAACTTATCTTTAATTTATTATTTTAAAATTATTTTCTTTTCTACATTATTTGCTTCTTAGTCTACATCACCATGCCAGCTTATAATAGTAGTTGTAAAGGTTGTGATAGTTGTACTAAGTGATTATATCACTTCTATGTAAACTCTACTATTCACTCATTCATTTTTATTAATGAGTTCTTACTAATTGTATGAAATGATTTCTTTCCACAATATAAAGAATTATTAATATTTTTTAAAACTATCTTTATTATATTCTTAAATTAATGTTGTCCAAACTTTTATAACTTTTAATAATATTTCATTAAAAATCACCATGGTAATTATACTAAGTGATTATATCACTTCTAACTATTCACTCATTCATATAATTTATTAAAGAGTTCTTATTAAGTGTAATGTATGTAATGATTTCTTTCCACAATATAATTAATTATTGACATTTTTTTAAAAAAAATATGTTATTATTATATTCTTAAATTAATGATGTCCAAATTTTTATAACTTTTAATAATATTTAATTAAAAATCACCATGAGGATCATATGAACTTCCTAAATTGTTTTTTTAATTAAAGAAATGATTATTGACCATATTTTTATTAAATATATTTTTTTCTTTTCGCAAGCATTTATTGTGAAAAATGGTACAGATAATAAAATATTTAAAGGGTAATTGTTTTTATTAAGTCCACACTTCGACTAGTATAATAATGTTTAGGTTATTTTTTCCTTATTGAATTTAGGATGAAATTATTATATGAATTTAATTTTCACCATATTGACTAATTTTTTAAAAAATTAAATTTATTTATTATTAATTCATGGGTTCTAGAGAAAATTTAAAAAAAAATTGAAAACAGAATGGTGTTAAGGAAGATAAATCTACAAATTCATTTTATTTGAAGCAAAAAAGAGAAGAGACAGTTTAAAAGATTAAAATGCTCATATCTCTTCCAAAAATTTAGAAGAAATATAGTTTACTATCTTTTATAATTGTACTTAATTTATCCCTTCTATCTTAACTCTCGCATATAGGTTTTTAAAAGAAAATTCCACTGAAGTTTTAAATATTCAATATTTTTCTTTTTTATTCCCTAATAAAAAGAATAAATAATATTTTTTTCTAGAACACTAGTATATTACATAATTATAACATTATTTAGTTAGTTATGAGAAGAGTTTGTTAGTTGTCTCTCCCTCTTATTTAGAGTCTCCTTGTCTCCCTCTTATTTGGAGTCTCCTTATGGCTTTGGTGTTCAAAGAACTTTAGGGTTGCTTCTTTTTTTCAAGAGTTAGAGTTCATGTCGTCCCGGTCATATGATAGCGAAAACGTTTTTCTTGTCTTTGCCTTGATTTTCTTTCTTTAGTTTCAAGTTTTCTTTCTCTTACTAGCCTTCCTTTTCTACATTATTAGTAGTAGCATTTGATTGTTTTTGTTCTCCTCAATTCTTTGTTTTCTCCTTTTTAAACATATCTTATTTACCTCTTCCGTTTTCGATTTTTTTTTATGAAACATAAATATATATAATGATAAAAATGTACAACGCCGACCAAGGATAGTTATTCATGTCTAATAAAGTATCATATCTGATCCTGCCCTATCTTTGGCACCGTACGGACAGCCAACGTGGCAAACGGCCTGGTCAACTTCAGGGTTCACGTCATTGTACGGGCAGCCAGCTTGGCAAACACCCTGGCCGGTCCCAGGGTCTCTGCCGGCCGGTCGGACTCAAGGCGGCCGGTCAGAATAAATGTAGCGGTTCATCCGGCCGGTCAATCCCGGTCGGCCATATTAAGGTTATTACACCTCATGTATCCGGGTACTTTCGCCCGGCCACAATAGGGTTTCTGTGCCCTCTTTCCTGGGTATTGTCGCCCGGCCACTTAGGGGCTCACATGCCTAATCATCCGGGTGCAGCCGCCCGAACATCCTTCATATACATACTTGAAAGCCCCCAGGCTTGTTCGCCTGGCGCCCACTCGGGCTCTCCCGGAACCACCCGGAGATAAAGACAAAACACACCTGCACCTTCCTGCAGGTAACAGACTGTCATCACTCGTGTGAACTGGCACTCCCTGGCACGCCGCCCTGTCGCGCCATTGGTGCCAGGCGGCGCCGGTCGGGGACGTACAGGAACCTGTCTTTGTCCTCGCATAAGACAAGCAGTATGCGACAAGGAATGTTGGCTACAAATCGACATAATCATACAATATTCCCTGACGCCGTCAGAGAATCCTGACACAGGGCAGACAGAATCAGGGAATATCCCCCGACCAGGTCAGAGAATCCTGACACAGGTCAGACTTGGTCTATTTCCCCGGTTATATAAGTCACTCCCCTCCTCATTATCAGGTACGCGCAAAGCCCCTCATCTACAGTGCTCCATTATTTTTCCTGTTCATCGGAGTACTGACTTGACCGTCGGAGTGCCTTGCTAGGACGCTTCCCGGCTAGGTTGCTAACGGTCATCTTCCCCGCAGGTCTACATCCATTCGGTCGGCGGTTCACCAGGCGACATCCACCTACGTCCGGTCGGACGACACCCCCCACTCGCTGAGTCATTCTGAGCCAGGGCATCAAGTCAGCATCCACGTCATTCATCTCTACACCGTCATCCGGTTGCGGCCCCACTCCGCTCGGCGACAGGATCAAATTTGGCGCTAGAAGGAGGGCTTTCTGCCTGATCGAGAGCGAAGAATGGAAAACCCCAATCCACTGACGGTTACTCTTTCGCCAGAAGAATACGAAATGCTGATGGCTGTCCGGACACAGAAGGCACAACAATCGCATCCGCCTACCGGTAGTCAAGGGGCCCGGACCCCTGGGCCCTCTTTGCGGGGAAACTCAGAAGGTATGGCTGCTCAGCCCGACCCCTTCATTCCTAATTTTCCCCGAGCACTTTTTCGGAACGAGGCCCACTCGGCCCCGACCGAAGCTTCAGCGTCCAGCCTGGCGCATCAGGCGCGCCCAGATAAAGGGAAAGGCTTAGCCGACCCTGCTGCGGCGTATCGATTCACAGCCCTTTCTCTTCACAAATTCTTGGGGATCCCGTTCCCAAGCATCTACGATTCTTCACCATGCCTGAGTACTCGGGGGCCAATGACCCCGAGGAACACGTCATGAAATTCGAAAGCGCCGCCCTGTTGCACCAATACCCGGAGGGCGTCAAATGCCGCGCTTTCCTGACAACCCTCTCCGGGCAGGCTCAACGATGGTTCGACGGTCTCCCGGGCGGATCAGTCGGGAGTTTCGCAGAAGTGAAGCGGCTGTTTCTGCAACATTTTGCAAGCAGTCGGAGGCATCATAAGACCAGCCTCAATTTGTTCGCTCTGAAGCAAGGTCCGAAAGAATCACTCCGGGCCTACATCAAGAGGTTCAATGGAGTAGCTATAGAGGTGCCCAATACCACGCCAGAAGTATTGGTCACCGCCTTCTCGCAAGGGCTCCAAGAGGGTGACTTCTTCCGATCCCTGATCAGGAAGCCACCGAAGGATTTTGACAGCCTGCTCGGGAAGGCTGTCAAGTATATCAATGTAGAGGAAGCGCAAGCCGCCCGGAGGAAGGAAGTTATAGTTAGCCCACCGCCCGCACCTCAACACAACAGATCATCAGGAGGACCGATTCGCGGTCCTCGACCGGCCGATCAGCCGGGAATGAGACCCCAACAAGTGCAGGTGGCGTAGGGGAATTGGCCCAACAGATGGGCACCGTATTGCGCGTTTCACCAGTGTAATACGCACAACACTGAAGACTGCCGAGCAGGCGGCAGAGCTCGGACCCCACTCGGCAGGGGTCAAGGACGACAAACACCGCAAGGGCGCGGGCGTGGTCATGGAGCCACAGCCCAACAAGGACAAAGGCGGGATACCCCCGCCGCCCGGCAATTGTTTCCTCAGCCCGAGCAGGAAGAGGCGGAGGAATTTGACGAAGATCAGGCGAATCACCAGAACGCCGTCCGAGGAGGCGTCAATGTGATTTCCGGCGGGCCGACCGGAGGCGACTCCAACCGAGCCAGAAAGACACAGGTGCGCCGACTGGAAATTCACCAAGTCGGAGTTAGCACCTCACAAGCTCAAGGGCCCCAAATCAGCTGGGGGCCGCAGGACCTACAAGGATTGGAGGTGCCACACGACGACCCGCTGGTCATCACGGCTGGCATCGCCAACTACGAAGTCCACCGCACCATTGTGGACACCGGCAGCTCGGTAAACATCTTATATAAACGAGCTTTTGAACAATTGCAAATTGAAAAGTCACAGCTGGAGTTGGTGGTTACGCCCCTGTTCGGATTTACGGGGAACGAAGTACAGCCGATCGGACAGATACGGCTGGCCGTCTCACTGGGAGAGGAGCCACTCAAGAGAACCCCGATGGACCACGTTTCTGATTGTGGATGCGCCAGCTGCCTACAACGCCATTCTCGGCCGATCCGGCTCTCAACGAATTTAGAGCGGTAGTCTCCACCTACTACCTCAAGGTGAAGTTTCCGGTCGGCCGACAGGGTCGGCGAGGTAAAGGGCAACCAGATCGTGGCCCCGGCGCTGCTATGCTGATGATGTCCGTTCGGGAGGCCAGAAGGCAAGGCGGGCAGATAGCAGCTGCAACATGGTGCAGGCATCCCCTTGGGCGGAACTGCGGGAGGACAAGGAAGAGGTACAACTTCTGCCCGATCGGGATGAGTCCAAAATACAAATTGCTGCAGGACTTCCCAAGGAGCTGAAGCTATCGCTGATCGACTCCCCTCGTCCGGAATCAGGATGTGTTCGCCTGGTCGGCGAAAGATTTGAAGGGGGTCCGACCGGGAAGTCGCGGAACACCAGCTCGTTACCCGGGCGCGCGGCCAGTAAAGCAACGGAAAAGGGATCCAGCGCCGCGCAGAATCAAGTCATCCGGGCGGAGTAGAGACTGTTGGAGGCAGGACACATCCGGGAGGTCCAGTTCCCGGCCTGGCTGGCCAATGTGGTGCTGGTGGCCAAACCCAACGACAAGTGGCGGGTATGCATTGATTTCCGAGACCTCAATCGTGCATGCCCGAAAGATTGCTACCCACTTCCACGGATCGATCAAATGGTAGACTCGACGGCCGGCAGCGAGTTCATATCGATGCTGGATGCGTACCAGGGATACCACCAAGTCCCACTGGCTGTGCCGATCAGGAGAAGGTTAGCTTTGTCACGGCTGACGGCACCTACTGCTACACCGTCATGCCGTTCGGCCTCAAGAATGCGGGCGCCACCTACCAAAGAATGATGAACAAGGTGTTCCGGTCGCAAATGGGGCGTAACGTCGAAGTATACGTCGACGATATTCTGATCAAGACTGCCCGGGCGGAAGAACTAATCCCCGACATTGAAGAAACTTGCCAAACTCTGCGGCGGTTTGGCCTGAAGCTTAACCGGCCAAATGTCTATTC
Organism: Boesenbergia rotunda; assembly: GCA_024364735.1. Lineage (NCBI taxonomy): Eukaryota > Viridiplantae > Streptophyta > Magnoliopsida > Zingiberales > Zingiberaceae > Boesenbergia > Boesenbergia rotunda. Next base: position 110,545 of record JAGFNQ010001549.1, read on the forward strand.
GGGGCTCGAAGCGGGAAGTTCCTCGGCTATATAGTCACCGAGCGGGAATCGAAGCAAATCCGGGCAAAGTAAAGGCCATACTGAGATGCCGGCCCAACGAATCTCAAGGAAGCTCAGCGGCTGACGGGCGGATAACGCCTGTCAGATTCATTTCCCGGTCAGCCGAACGGGGTCTGCCATTCTTCAAGACATTACGCCGGGCCACCAAATTTCAGTGGGACGCAGAATGTGACAGGGCCTTCGAAGAGCTGAAAGCTTATCTGTCTGAACTACCGACACTCGCCCGGCCGGATCCGAATGAGAGTTTATATGTATACCTAGCAGCTTCCTCCGACTCGGGCAGCATGGTGTTGGCCCGGCAAGAAAAAACTGAGCAAAGGCCGGTGTACTTCTTTGCCCACTTATTTAAAGGAGCCGAGTGTCGGTACACGACACTCGAAAAATTGGGCTACATACTATTCTTAGCCGCCCGGCGACTCAGACCATACTTCTTATCTCACCCAATTACTGTATTGACTAACAGTAACTTGGGTCGGGTGCTCACTAACCCAGAAGCCTCAGGGCGGCTAGTCAAATGGACAACCGAGCTGAGTGAGTATGACATACAATATCAACCCCGACCGGCTATCAAGGCTCAAGCCTTAGCCGATTTTCTCACTGAATGGCATTCCGATGAAGCCGAGGCGTATGGAAGGTGTACGTTGATGGGGCATCCGCTCGGCAAGGAAGCGGAATCGGAGTTCTCCTGGTGTCTCCCGAAGAAGAACGGCTACACTTGTCCGTGCGGCTAGAACACCGGGCGACTAATAATGAAGCTGAATATGAAGCACTTATTGCCGGTCTGCAAGCCGCCCGACATGTCGGCGCCACCCGGGTGTGGCTATACTCAGATTCGCAACTGGCCATACAGCAACTGGCCGGTAATTTCGAAGTCAATAGCAGCCGGTTGCAAGAGTACATCGATGCCTATGAACAGCTGAAGGCGGGTTTCCGTGAGGTACTCTTACAAAAGATCCCTCGGGAAAGCAACTTGAAAGCGGATGAGCTAGCCAAATTAGCTAGCGCAGTCGGATCTTGGGTGGTCCCCCGGCCGGCCTGCCATGCTTTATTCGTCATGCAAATCGAGCAGCAAGCGGAGATCGAATTGGAGACTGATTGGAGAACGCCATTGATCGCATTCTTGACCCGGGGAGAAGTGCCATCCGACCGGGAACATGCTCGGCTGCTCAGAAAGAGAGTCGTGCAATATACCATGGTCGGAGATGCCCTCTATAAATGAGCTCACGCCCGACCATTACTCAAATGTCTGGACGGCGAGGATGCAGATTACGTGCTCCGCGAAGTCCATATGGGGGTCTGCAGTAACCATTCGGGGGGCAGAGCCACCGCCCGGAAGGCTCTGTTGGCCGGGTATTATTGGCCAACTTTGCAGAAGGATGCCGACCGGCTGGCCGCAACATGCATCTCATGTCAAAAGCACCAGTGCCTGCCGCACCGGCCGACCGAAGTAATGAAGACATCTGCTGTCTCTTGCCCGTTTGACCAATGGGGCATGGATATCGTAGGTCCCTTTCCGTTCGCCCCCGCCCAGAAGAGGTTCTTGTTGGTCGCAGTGGATTACTTCTCTAAGTGGGTGGAAGCAGAGGCGCTGGCCCGGATCAACGAGCAGGCGGTGATTAAGTTCTTGTGGCAAAACATTTTATGTAGATATGGGATCCCCCACAAGTTGGTTTCTGACAACGGTCGGCAGTTTCAAGGGAAGAAAATCAAAGAGTGGTGCTCGGCATACGGCATCCAGCAGGCCTTTACCTCTGTGGCGTATCCACAGAGCAACGGCCAGGCAGAAGTTGCCAACCGAGAAATCTTGAGAGGGCTCAAAACAAGGCTGGATCATGCAGGAACCAACTGGGTAGAACAGCTGCCCGGGGTTCTTTGGGCAAACAGAACCACACCCAGAGAAGCGACCGGGCAGACGCCTTTCCACCTCGTCTACGGCAGCGAGGCGGTGGTGCCGGTCGAGGTCGGTTGTGAATCTGACCGGCGGTTAAGCTATGACGAAGGGAATGATGAAAGAAGGCGCTTAGAGCTTGACCTCATAGAGGAAGTCCGGGACAATGCAGCCGCCCGGATGTTCGCATATCGTCAGCGTATGAAACAAAGGTACAACCAGAAGGTGTTGCCGCGCTCGTTTCGAGCCGGGGACCTAGTCTGGAAACGTATAAAGCCGGTCGGTGATGTTAACAAATTACAACCACAGTGGGGCGGACCCTTCAAGGTAGTGCAGAAATTGCATTCAGGCGCTTACTACTTGGAGGATGAACATGGAAAAAGACTTGACCGACCGTGGAGTGCCCTACACTTGCAAATGTACAGAGAGCCCTAGAGTGATGTAATCTTGTAAAACGCAGCATTCTAGCTATAACGAAAGGCTCTCCCGACCGAAATTGCTGGTCGGCCACACAAGGCAAGTCATACCTGGACAGGACGCAGGCTGACGCGTCATACCATCCGGAAGCCTAAAGCGGTGTCCGGTCGGATGCGTGGCGTCCCACGCAGAAGATTGGTTCCCTTTGGAAGCCTGAGTCGGGGACTGATTGGAAACATCAGTCCACTCGGAAGCCTGGACTGGTTCCCGGTCGGAAGCGTGGCGGCCCACGTGGAAGATAGGTCCATCCGGAAGCCTGAAGAGGTGTCCGGTCGGATGCGTGGCGTTCCACGCGGAAGACTGATTCCCTTCAGAAGCCTGGGTCGGCGACTGATTAAAACAACAGCCCACCCAGAAGCCTTAATCTGAATCCGGTCGGACGTGTGGTGACTCACCTTAGTCAGATCAACCAGTCGTCTACCTTAACCATTTTTCCTGCGCTTAATTCGGCTCTCTGGTCGGGCTTAAGGCGATCCATATCCCCCACCCGGCTAGCCGATCAGCAGCATCTGCTTAGTCGCTATCTAAAAGTGACATGAAGGAAAAGGCTTTTCATTGCTGCTCACTCGGAAGCCTGGACTGGTTCCCGATCGGAAGCGTGGCGGTCCACGTGGAAGATAGGTCCATCCGAAAACCTGAAGAGGTGTCCGGTCGGATGCGTGGCGTCCCACACAGAAGATTGGTTCCCTTTGGAAGCCTGAGTCGGCGACTGACTGGAAGCGTCAGCTCACTCGGAAGCCTGGATTGGTTCCCGGTCGGAAGCGTGGCGGCCCACGTGGAAGATTGGCCCATCGGGAAGCCTAATGCGGTGTCCGGTCGGATGCGTGGCGTCCCACGCAGAAGATTGGTTCCCTTTGGAAGCCTGAGTCGGGGACTGATTGGAAACATCAGTCCACTCGGAAGCCTGGACTGGTTCCCGGTCGGAAGCGTGGCGGCCCACGTGGATGATAGGTCCATCCGGAAGCCTGAAGAGGTGTCCGGTCGGATGCGTGGCGTTCCACGCGGAAGACTGATTCCCTTCAGAAGCCTGGGTCGGCGACTGATTAAAACAACAGCCCACCCAGAAGCCTTAATCTGAATCCGGTCGGACGTGTGGTGACTCACCTTAGTCAGATCAACCAGTCGTCTACCTTAACCATTTTTCCTGCGCTTAATTCGGCTCTCTGGTCGGGCTTAAGGCGATCCATATCCCCCACCCGGCTAGCCGATCAGCAGCATCTGCTTAGTCGCTATCTAAAAGTGACACGAAGGAAAAGGCTTTTCATTGTTGCTTACTCGGAAGCATTACAAAAAAAGAGAGCCCCAATCGGCGGCTCAAGATTACATGATTAAAATTAGGTAAAAGGCTGGAAGAAGTCTTTAGGGAGCAGCTCCTTGACCCGGCTCACTAGGACGGCATTGGCAGGAAGGTCGGCCGGCAGATGGCCGCTCTCTTGGAGCTGCAGAACTGCGCTGTTAAGGCCCATCTGAAACATATTAGATGTCCGCTTGCCCAGCTGCTGGCCGAACTCTTTGGAGTTGATGTAAGCCAGGCGATGTGCGTCCATCCGGGCGGGCTCGCCTGCTTGGTACAGCTTCAGGCTGTCAATTTCCGCCCGGAGGTTAGCTATCTCCTTGTCCTTGTCCTCCAAGGCAACGGCTTGAGAAGCCAGCAGTCCTTCAGACAGACGGAGCTCGTCTCCTCGTGAGTCTAAAGCCTTCTCCTTGGCATTCAAGTCCGACTCTCGAGTCGCCAGCTCCTGCTCTTTTTCGTTCAAGGTCGTCCGGAGCTCCTCCGAAGACTTCATCAGCGTGTCTAGTTCCGCCTTCAAGGCTTGGGCCTCGATAGTCTTCTTGTCGAGGTCAAATCGGGCACGGCGCTGCCTATCCAAAGCCTTCTTCCTCTCCTGATTAAGGGTCGCGTGCAGGGAGGAAGACCGGGCATACGCCCGCTCGGCGGACTCCGTCGGGTGATTTCCTCCGTCAGTCGCGCCTCGGCGGAACGGAGTTTCTCCTTAAGGTCCAGTATCTCCGAACGGAGAATAGCGGTGCCCTCCTCGCCGGCCGGTAAATTCGCATGCGCCTGGCGGAGCTCCCATTCCTCAATCCGCCGCTCGGCGTCCCCTGGTGTTGGTGACCAAGGCATAGGCGACGCTCGAGCAGGAGGCCCAAAACTACAATAAGAATGTTAGAAAAAGGCAAGTTAGTTAAGCAGTGAAGCATAGGACTTACATGCGTAGCGTCCTGAATGAATTGGTCGGCCAGTCGGATCGGGGGTCTGGAAGTCCCCTCCCTCATACCCTGCTCCCAGCAGTCCGCCAATTCCCCATAAAGGGTAAGCCGCTGCTGGACTTCGAAGGGGGCCACTGGGTCGGCCGAGGGGAGATATACGCCATAGCCACCCGTCTGTGGACGTTGTTCCCCCGAGCGCGACGAACCCGGTGCGTCAGCTGACCGGCTCTCTCTAGCCGGACTGGCAGCTGCCTCTGCAGGCTGGGAGCGAGAGCCTGACGCAGAAGTCCTCGGGCGCTTCTGCAAAGGTTGCGGGTCAGGAGAATCAGAAGAGGATAGGTCCACCTCCGCCTGTTCCTCAATACGGATAGAAGCACTGGCCTTCCTCTTGGAAGGCAGGGACTTCTGCAGGGAAGGCCGAACCTTCTGCTTGCCGGAGGATCTTGCGGGGGCAGGAGATTTCGATGAGCCAACCGGCTCCACAGGACCGGTCGCCGCTGGTTGGGCAGGAGCCGGAGGGGCGGGCTCCGCACTCTCAGGAATCGGGGGTTGGTCGGGCAGACCGGCCTGGCGCAGACGCAGTTGCTCGGCCGCCCAGGCGTTTATTTCTTCGTCTGCCATGCCCATGGCCGCATCGAGGGCCGCTTCCCACATCATCTTGGCTGCAAAATCAGAAGATATTAAGTTAGGGAGAAAGAAGTACGAAACAAAAAATGACTTACAGAAGGTGTCGGGCAGGGCGGCAGGCACTCGGCTTAGCCCAAATATATACAAGACGGCGTCGTTAAGGAGTTTCATGCCGTCGAAGCGGAGACCCCCGAGTCGAGAAAAAGCCATTATAAATAAGGGGTCGGACTTAAAATTTCTTAAGGGAGGTATAGGGGACAGGTCTTCAACCCATCCGATCGGGAACCCGGGGCTGGTCGGAGGGCTTATGAAGAAAAAATGGGTCTTCCACCCCTTATTCGAGGAAGGAATATTCTCCACTATGGATAATTTGGCCCGGGCTTGGAGAAAGAAATTCCCGGCCTCCTGTTTCTTCGGATAATAAAAGAAATAAAGAACATCCGGTCGGAGGGGGACTTGGTAAAGGGTAAAGAGAACTATTAGGTTACATAGTATACGAACGGCATTAGGAGAGAGCTGGAAGACAGGCACATGGAAAAAGTTACAGAACTCTACAATAAAGGGATGAAGAGGATAGCGCAGGCCAGACGTATGCTGGTCCCGGAAAAACACAAAGAAGCCGGCCGGGGGCTTGTGTGGTCTGTCAGCCAAAGTCGGAACCGCAATGCGGTAGTCTTTTGGAATATCGTAAGCTAATCGGAGGTCGGAGATGGTCTCGTCGGTAAGGGTAGACTCGACGGAGGTATACCACAGAGAAGCAGCCATGGAGCAGAAAGAAAGGAAGAAAGGGGAGAATCTGACCGCAGGTGGCAGCGAAAAGAGTTAGAAAACCGGCGATGAAGTGCGAAAACGGCGGCGATGAGCGAAGACGACGGCGAGGGGCGAGAAGCGGTGAGCTAGAGAGAGAGCGGCGAAAGCAAATCAGGGTTCCGTCGACCCCGAAGGCCTATTAATAGGAAGGCCGGAAGGCGGGCGACCGTCCGATGACGATCCACGTGGACGGCGATCGCCTCATCCAGGCCGTTGAGGCGTCACACGATCAGCCTCGAAAAGACGCGCCGCAGGCGCTGACGTCGTCTGCAACGGCGACAGGGCGCGCCGTCCGGTCGACCAGCCAGAAGCTGCCGCGTGGCGGAAGGAATTAAGCGCGTTAATGGCCATTAAAAGCTGGTAATCATGGGGATAAATAGCATCCCGGTCGTCCAACCAGCGTGCGCCACGTGGCCTGAATCATTAAAGCGGATGTGATGCCGTTAAGGCGCCGGTCGCATCGGGCACGTCACATCGCCTCATTCGACTTAGAATGTCGCGTCTCCATTAATTGACTGACACAGGCGATCACAGGAAAATCGTCTTGGGGCGCGTGGCACTCCCTGTTCTTTGCAACCCAAGACAAACGTTCACCCGACCAAGCGTCATCAACGCACAGCCTATAACTCGACGACACGTGGCAAACCACTCTCTCACCAACTAACAACACTCGTCCGGTCGGACGCATGCACCGTGTACGGACGCGTGGTGACCCACGCTCCTTTCAATCGGGAATAATTATTTTGCCTATGCGAGACAATTTGAGGGCACGTGGCGGCCCACGTTCCTCCAGTCAAAATTTTCATCCGCGCGGACATCTTCATCGTATCAGTGATTAGTCGGGAATGCGTGGCGGCCCACGCTCCCCTATTACTCCTCGTCCGGTCGGACGTCTTCGCTAAACAAGATGGCGCGTGGCGACTCACGCCCCTCTTGATCAACAATCTTATTCCACCCAGGCGGCTCGTGTAATACACCGCACACGGATGCGTGGCTACCCACGTTCCGGTCAGCGGCAAGGAACTGTTTGCCCACTCAGACCTTATCAACGTCAGCTGTTGAACATCATGTAAAGCCGGCCGGATATTAAACGGGCAAAAGTAGCTCGGCCGCAGAATGGTTGTACACAAACAGTCCAGTCAGTCGGACTGATCGCCTCCTTCGACTAGACTCGAGGGGAAGGCTATTGATCCTGCCCTATCTTTGGCACCGTACGGACAGCCAACGTGGCAAACGGCCTGGCCAACTTCAGGGTTCACGTCATTGTACGGGCAGCCAGCTTGGCAAACACCCTGGCCGGTCCCAGGGTCTCTGCCGGCCGGTCGGACTCAAGGCGGCCGGTCAGAATAAATGTAGCGGTTCATCCGGCCGGCCAATCCCGGTCGGCCATATTAAGGTTATTACACCACATTTATCCGGGTACTTCCGCCCGGCCACAATAGGGTTTCTGTGCCCTCTTTCCCGGGTACTGCCGCCCGGCCCCTTAGGGGCTCACATGCCTAATCATCCGGGTGCAGCCGCCCGGACATCCTTCATATACATAAAAGCCCCCAGGCTTGTTCGCCTGGCGCCCACTCGAGCTCTACCGGAACCACCCGGAGATAAAGACAAAACACACCTGCACCTTCCTGCAGGTAACAGACTGTCATCACTCGTGTGAACTGGCACTCCCTGGCACGCCGCCCTGTCGCGCCGTTGGTGCCAGGCGGCGCCGGTCGGGAACGTACAGGAACCTGTCTTTGTCCTCGCATAAGACAAACAGTATGCGACAAGGAATGTTGGCTACAAATCGACATAATCATACAATATTCCCTGACGCCGTCAGAGAATCCTGACACAGGGCAGACAGAATCAGGGAATATCCCCCGACCAGGTCAGAGAATCCTGACACAGGTCAGACTTGGTCTATTTCCCCGGCTATATAAGTCACTCCCCTCCTCATTATCAGGTACGCGCGAAGCCCCTCATCTACAGTGCTCCATTATTTTTCCTGTTCATCGGAGTACTGACTTGACCGTCGGAGTGCCTTGCCGGGACGCTTCCCGGCTAGGTTGCTAACGGTCATCTTCCCCGCAGGTCTACTTCCATTCGGTCGGCGGATCACCAGGCGACATCCACTTACGTCCGGTCGGACAACACCCCCCCCCCACTCGTTGTCATTCTGAGCCAGGGCATCCACGTCATTCATCTCTACATCGTCATCCGGTTGCGGCCCCACTCCGCTCGGCGACAGGATCAAATCAATTGGATTTAGGCTGAACCAATTGACTCAAATGATTCAGCCTAAGCGGAATTGATTAGTCAAACTCACAATCGATTAATAGTCAGGCAAAAAAAGAGTTATGCTCGATTTGATAAAAAAAAATTATATTAAATTATAATTTAAATGTATTAAATTTAGAAGAAACTATATATTTTTTTAAATTTTTATATTTATAAAAAATAAAGATAATTAAATAAATTAATGTGCATGAGGGAGTATTAAAGACTTGAAATAAAATAATAAATTTCATCGGGGAGTGAGAATAAATATAAATTTCATCGGGGAGTGAGAATAAATATATTTTGACATTGTGACCTATGGTAAAATTGAATGTGTGATTAGAAAATTGACAACTTTCCCTTAAAAAAACTGGTGAAAAAAAATAAATAAAAAGTCAACAGATTAACAACCACACCATCATCTCGAATCCCATCTAATCCATGTGCACTAAATATTAGATTATTCCCAAATTATAATCAAACAAAGTAAAAAAACAATTTTCTATTATTATTTACATGTCGTGCGTCCTTGTCACTTGTCAGTACCATTTGTCTCCCGAAAACTTGTGTGTTGATTGTTCTCTGTTTTTTTTTTCCCGGTCGAATGGGTTTCATTGACTTTTCAAAGGAGTTGCTTATATAAAATTCATAGAAAAGGTTAAAATTGTACATAATTCTTTACTTATTACTTGAGTGTGACGAACACGCAAATGTCGGCGATGCACAGGACGATCAATATTTTTCCAAGATACTCGGAGGGAGAACATTTTGCACGACACACGATGACGAATCGATTCCCTATCATCCTATTTGGAAATTTTTTTAAAAATTAAAATTCAATTCACTCCTTTTATAGTAATTTTTAGAAAAAAATTGGAAAGAAATTGAATTCCAATTCTTTTCACACCCCCAAAATAAATCAGACCTCTTTGGGTCTGATTTGGGAAGGGAATTCCCTTCCAAATTTTAAATTACTAATTCACTCTTCTTAATAAAACAAATCAGCACCTTTTCGGACTGCTACAATCATGCTCGCTATTTAGCGCCGTTTCGGACTGCAGGATAAAATGGTCTTCATTTTATTCTTCATTTTGTTTGATGATCTTCATTTTACTTGAAGGATAAAATGGTAAAAGTATAATAATTGATTTCAATTCTGATTGATTCCAAACATGAGAATTCAATTCTGTTGTTTACTAATGCATTCCAAACATGAGAATTGGAATTCAATTTCGGTCGGAATTCAATTTCGACCGAAATTGAATTTCAATTCCTTACACCCTGTTTGGAAACATGTTAAGTAAGGAATTGACTTATGTTTGGAATGAATTGTAAAAACAGAATTTAATTGAATTCAATTGTTATACTTTTACGATTTTATCCTGTGAGGATAGAGCCGGAACAACTTTAATTTATTTTGTGAAGGGGTGATTTGGTAATTTAATTTGTTTAAGTAAATTTCTTTCACAAATCACATGTGTTTAGGTGTGATTTATTTTGAGGGGTTTGAAAGAAATTGAAATTTAATTCCTTAACAATTCCTTTTTGAAAATTACTACTAAATAATGAAATTGAATTCTAATTTTTTTCTTTACAAAGAAGGTGTTACTTAAAAGATTTTCAAACAGAATGTAAAAGCAAAAGCAAGAATTTTATTCATATCGTGCACAACCATCATCCGAAAAGAGTTGGCACCATAGTCAACAAGAGAGACTCAATGATTAGTCCACTCGATCGCCTAGCATCGTCGCAAACAAAAAGTCGTTCCATACATCGACAGGTCCAGGCAAACACCAGTGCACGCAATCGTTATACAGCGTCACGTTCTCGTGCGGCCAATGGCCAAATCGGCTCGGGTGCCCGTCGGGCCTCAACAGCAGGGCTCCTGTCGCATCCAACAACTTCAACTTCACTCCTTTCTCCTTCGCAACCCTCTCGGCGTCCCTGAACTCCTCCATCTGAATCTGGTGGAGGTCCAAATCTCTTCCCTCCAGTCTCGCCTCGTTTTTCTTAAATGGCCGCCTCCTCACGCAGTCCCCTCCCTTGTTCCACTCCCCCTTCTCGAAATGAGACGGCGAAATCGTTCGTAGAAATATTTCGCCTTTGAATCCATCCAGGTCGATAAGGGTTCGGAGAGTCGTCCTCAGTGCCGCTCTATAGGAGTACCAAATCGGGAGATCGGTGACGTTGTCGACGAGGCAAAAGTGGCAGCCGACGAGCTCTCTCTTCTCGTAGAAGAATGTTGGATGAGTGAACCAGATGCCACCAGATACTATCACGTAGTCGAACTGGTCGATTTTGGAAGCCCAATTGTCATCGGCTTCGTCGAGGTAGAGGTTCCACAGACCAGTGTGGTCGGGGCCGTCTGAATCGACCTCCTCAGTTTTAACTAGAAATCGGGACCAGAAACTCGAAATGGTGAATTTGTGGTTGCTGTAGAACATATGTTTGAAGTAGTTATCTGTTGCGTTGAGGTCTTCTGGAAACTCCACCTGAAAATGAACCTCAGTGAGAATGTCACTAAATGCAGGACTAGAAGGGTCATGAGCTAGCTAGATCTGCTCGACAAGGGTTGAGAGATGGAGATTTGTCGCAAAACATTGCAGGAATTGCTAACGATTTTCATGTGTTCTCGAGCAGAGCATGGATCCAACAGGGTTGGAGAACCCCAAGGGTTTACCTTGGACAAGAGGCACATCAAGGACTGCATGTGGTTTCTAGCCAAAGAGTCGCCGATGAAGGCCATCGATTTTCCCCTCACGAGCTCGAGGAAGCGCGCCGCGTCGAAGGCCGGCAGATCGCAGGCCGCCGGCTTCCACCGCCACTTCAAGAAGTCCCTGTCGGGCCTCCCGTACTTCATGCAATTCTGGTACTCCTGGATCAGCGAGCAGGTGAGGTTGGTGTAGTACGGCGCGGCCGGATCCGGAACCCACTCGCCGCGGGAGATGTCGCAGCCCGCCGGCAACCTGGCGGAAGAAGACGGGTAGCCGAAGGAAGGGAAAGAAGGCTGCTTGGAGGAGGAGATGAGGGCGAGGACGAAGAGAACGAGGAGGAGGAGGAAGGAGAGGAGATAGAGCTTGGGCTTGGTGCGGCCGCAAAAGGGGAGCTCGATGGGGTGACGAGGCTTCATGGAAGGGTTTGCGAGGAGGAGACGATATCGAGATGGGCGAGTGGGGAGATCGACTTGAACGCGACAGAAGGTGATGGATCTTGATTTGATATTTATAGGGCATTTGAGATCTGATGAGTTATTTGCTTGGATCACTTGTCTGATCAAGTAGTCCCCACGGACTGGACCGGATGATAAGACGTCTGATCGTTTACTTCGGAGTCACAGATTCGAAGGTCGTCAGTTACGCACGAGGATAAAATCTTGATCTGCTGACTTTAATCCCCTCGACCCCAGGCGCCTCATCACACCAGTGATAATCGTGATTTACCTCACTCTGGATTCCTATGGGGCTTGGGTCAGGGGGGCCGCTAAGGTGGCGGTTCCACTTTTGTTTTTTTTTTACTTACTTGTCTTATAAAGTAGCTGGACTAGGCCTAGGTTATTGTACAACGGCAGGTTATCCTACAACGGTAGGATGATTAATAATTATCTTAAATATTTATAATTTAATTCTTAATTATGATTTATTTTATATTTTTTTTTTGAAAAATGAGATGTGAATCTTAGGATGTTGAACATCTAGACCGTCTATTATAAATACTTCTCAATTTATCTTGATGATCGATAGAAAATTTCTATTGGACCGGATCAATCACCCAGGTTGATTTATTATTTGGTCAATTTTTTTTAAATAAAGTATCTGGGGACTAGCTAATCAACCAAGGAGGACCATTCTCGGAAGAATTTTACATTTTTTTTTGTTTTGGAGATCTAATTTAATATTTCTAAAATTAGGTGAATGATTTATGACATTTGTTTGCGCAAAACAACAAATGGTGATGGCATAATTTCCCTATTCTTGCCGTAAATAAAGGAAACAGCGGCAAGAGATCCAATTTACGTCGAAAATGATGGAGTAGAATTAAGAGACGCTCCTCGATTTTGTTTCTGTTATTCCTTTCGTTATCTCTGGTAGAATCCCCCCTACCGTGACAGTTGATATTTATATATGAAATTGTTATAATGAGTTATGAGATCGATGGGTATAATAGAAAGAGTCATTGTAGGGTGATGTTCTCCTGATTTATCAATCTTCTATATTGCTTGATACTGCAGTATTAGATGATTACCCTTGTCCCCAAGGCCCCCGCCAGCCGGCCCCACAGCTAACACGAAAGAGGTAAATCACGGTGACTAAGCGGCAAGGGGTAGGTGGAGGGTCGAAATTTTGCCCACGGAGTGCAGGGATTTATTCCTGTCACCACCCGCGAATCGACCCCCAGACCTTGTTGAGTGCACACCATCCCCTTACCAACTTAGCTAAGCCCGTGGGGGCGATACTGCAGTATTAGAGGTGTGTCCTGAGGTGGTCTCGAGGTCCTGGGCAATCCGCTTTTCTGAGGTGGTCTCGGGGACCTGGCTTCACGAGGTGATCTCGGAAGTACGTCCTCTGATTTGAACTCGGGAGTGTGTCTACCCGCGGGGCCCCCAAGGGATCCCCTTCTCGAGAGGGTCTCGGGAGCTCCGGAAAGAGAGTCGTTCAGAGTCGTTATATCTTGTCACACAACTTCTTCAGCCCACGTGCCAGCCACGGGATACTCAACCCAATCACAAGTCTCTCCCTTCAAGTCTGATCGAAGAAAGTGTGTCTGACTGATTAGACTAGCGTGGTGATGAAGAAGCTATGTCCCAGTGGGTCCTTGCACCCGTCACTACTTCTCAGGCAGTTATACTGGGTCCGAGAATTGTAGAATTTCTCTCGGGTCTCGAGGCAATCCCTTTTTGATTTTGTCTTCCCAAAAAGGCTTCTATGGTTTTCGAGGTACTGCAATGATACCTATCCGTCCTTCATAAAGGCGCATGACACTCTTTAATGGCGACAAAGCTCCTTCGCGAATTCCTCGTCGCCACGTGCCCCAACTACTCTCTTCACGATCTCTTACTATTGTGCGCAGCTGTAGCAGGCTCACGTCAAGCGGCTGCTCCATGGCGTCGCCTTGGTGCGGCGGTTTCTTGCCGTCTACATGTCTTGCCCATATTGCATCCATGCGGGCGGCTTCCTCCGTATAAGAAGGGGAAGCAAAGACGTTCGGACACCTTCTAGCTTCGATGTTTGGTAAACCTCATCTTTGTCTCCTTCCCTAAGGATCCTTTTCGCGTAAGTCCTCTGCCTTCTTCTCGTCTTTTTCCTTAGGAACCATGGAAGGTTATCGAGCGGAGTGATATGAGTCTGCCTCTACGAGAGTGAGGCCGGAGGCTTTGTAGACGACCATTGAGGCCTACGACATTCCGGCGGAGATGGCGATGGTGGTCCCTAAAGTAAACCAGACGCTGGTGGAGCCTCCCGTATGCTTCTTTACCTTCTTTCTGGGGCAAGTAGAGTCGGGGTTCCACTTCCCCATTCCTCCTTTTTTTTTCAAGAATGTGGCCTCCTACATTGATATCCGTCTTCACCAGATGGGTTCTAATGCCTTTGCTCAGATGGGCGGGGCGTACATTATCTTCAAGCTCTTCGATATCCCATTGACCCCTCACCTTTTTCATTCATTCTTCATTCCGATCGGCTCGCGAGGGGCCTTTAGCTTTTCGGCACGCCCCGACCATAAGTTCTTAGAACGGTTCCCTTCTCGCACAAAGGGTGGAAAGAGAAATTCTTCTTCATCTAACTACCACCGCAGCCCTTCAGTCATCTCCGTTGGACGGAGGATCTACCGACACCTCCCTCATTAGGGGATTTCTTCCAGAGTCCAGCCTACCAGCACGCTAAGAACATACTCTCTGGCATGGAGTTCAGTGGCTCAGGTCTGGTGTAGAGTGAGGAGCTCATGTACCGAGCGAACCTTAGCTCTAAAGTGACCCAGATTATCCCCAGCCTTGGTATGTTCATCTTTTTAATCAATGTCTGTTAGTTCTAACTGATATCCTCTTGCCTAGTCATTGCAGATGAACTCATGTTTCTGAGGGCAATGCACCGAATTATCAAGTGGGAGGAAGCCAACAAGGAGACTCTGGATCCTCCCCCCTACTCCTGTGCGCCCCCTGCTCCAGCCGAGTCCTCAGAGGGGACTGTCGAATCGTCCAGTGAGTATGCCTCGTCAGAACGGGCAGAGGCTCCTGCTGTGCCTCTGCCGTTTGCTGACCGGGGGACTTCAGGTTCGTTGGTTGACTCGGAAGTGGACATCCCTTCAGAGGATGACCCGCCCACGACTGCTGACTATCCAGAGGGGGTCACCAACGAGTCGTCGCCCCCTACTACCCCCTCAATAACCCAATTCTCTGGTCGGCAGAAGAGGAAGGTTCTGGAAGGCTCAGGTCCCAGATGAAAAAGGCAGTGCTCCAGTGGCCCCAACACCCTTCCATCTGTCCCTGAGGAGGATGTTCCACCTTCCGATGGTGGGGAAGCTATTCCCCTATCTCCACCTTTTCCGTCGACTGCCACTCCGGAGGCTGTTGGTCAAGCCTCCGGCTCTGCTTCGGTTGACCCTGCCGCGGTCACTAAGGGTAAGAAAGCATTGCCTACCCAATACTGAATGCAACTTGACCGCCTTCAAAAAAGACTAGATGCGACGTTGGAGGCTTCCATGCACTCTTTCCCCCCGGTGCAATTGAAGGAGGTTCTTGCCGAGGGCCTTTCTTCCGAGGGGACTTCCGGCTCTAAGGAGGGCAACTCCGGCCCTTCTACACTGCCACCCAGAGCTCCTACTGTCCAGTTACTTCCTCCACGCAGGGGCTTCTTGCCTTCCAAGAGCCGGGTTGACACCTCGAGGTCTCAAGGGGGGGGGGGGGAGTCGTGCGAGTCTCTGCGGGGCCTTTCACCACTCTTCGTGAGTCCCTTTTGAAGGTGTGTGTTCCCGGTACATAGGTTGTTTTCTTGTATGCTCTATAATTCCTTGGTGCAATGATAGGCGGCTGAAGACTGCCTGACAGCCGGTTGTGGCTTGTACGCCTGACCCGAGATTGAGGCCTTGACCCGCTGGCCCTGAGATCAGAGGTCGCAGCTGACCACGAGCACAGAGTAGGACTTATACAAGTGGTGGTCAGCAGAGCTCTCCGCACGAATGTGGATCATCAGCTGGACACTTTGCTGGCCATGGAGTCCTCTCTCCAGAGTTCCAAGCACCGGGAATGTTTGGCGTCTGAGAAGGTTGTGACCGTCACCAACGTCTTGCTCTGGGTGACTCGGGAGCGGGACCAGCTTCAAGTGAAGGAGAAGAAGTTGTCGGGCGATATCCGCCTTCTGGAGGCCTCGACCGGGAGGTCAAACGAACATGTCAAAGACCAAGTGCGTCAGCTCACCCAGAAGGAGTCCGACCTCCTGATGGCGGCTGATCGCTTGGCTGACTTCGAGGAGGATCTGGCCCAGGCATGGTCAGAAGTATGGGCTACCTCGGACAGGCTCAAGGAGGCTCTGGCGGACCAAGATAATATGACAACTGAGATGGAGCAGCTAAAGCATGCCAAGGAAGCTGCTGAGGTCGACGTGCGCAACTTCTGGGCTACTAAGGCTTCCCGAATGAAAGAGGCAGAGGCAGACTTCAAGGCTAAGTACCTATAGTCGGATGAATTTGGCGACATCATTGCCGGTCAGGTAATGAAGCGCTTGAAGCAAGCTTCCATGGGGCTATCGACCAGCTGATGAAGGCCCAACTTTTGCCTCCGGATGCCGATCTGGGCTTCATGAGCTTCGACCGAGTTTGGGAAGAGCTCCCCCCCTCCCCCCACCCCCCCGCCCCCGAGGACAAAGAGTCGTAGGATTATGGCCCCGATGCACCCGTTTTGATTATAATGAAAATATCTCTTTTCCTTACTGTCCTGTGCATGCTTTTGCGTTTGGCTCCCTGTATCATTCGTTTTCGTCTCGAGGGCTCAGAGAGCAAAAGGATCGATATTTTTTTTTAACTACAGGGGCCAGATAGTAGATTAACTTTTTTAGAGAATAGACATTCCCTCTCAGCCCCTAGGGTAAGGAAGTCAGGAAGCCACTACTTGTCCCCTGCATCCCCTTGGGTTGGTTCTAGGGACCCAACACCTCCTGTGATGTCAGGCGTCTTTAGAGGTTTTTCGAGTTTGATCCTGGGTATGGATCTCCCCAAGATAACCCCGCAAGCCCAACTACCAAGCCCGCAGCTACTCTTCTGTGGGACCCATGTTGACTCCTTTCTCTATTGAGTGTTTGCGGCCTCCGAACTGTCGTCTCCGGGCCCCAGGCAATCCATTGAATTGACCCATAAAGGGTTGCGAATTCCTAGGCGATGTAGAGGCATACCAATCGACAGTGACGAAAATGACTTGACGCTTCAGGATTGGCGTCTATTACTGCTCCTGCGTTGTGCCTACATTAAATGCGGATGGGCAGCCCCATCTATAAAGGTGGAAGGCTAACGCGTTCGTTCCCATCCATCTTTCCTTCCCATTCTCATGGACCAAAAAAGGAAAAGAGGTTGCAGCCTGGAGGGGAACCCGATAAGGGAGGAGGTTCACCGCCCAAAGGGGTGCGAAGTCCCGTCTGTCCAAGCTAAGTCAGACACTCCCAGAGTCCCCTATAATGCGTACCACCTTCCGGTACATCCTCTATCATCCCCTTTCTACCAGGGGTTTTCGGCATCACTGGGAAGCATAGCAGAGTGATGTTGCATCTTTCCTGGGAGAGCACGGAGGAGATGGAATCACATGTTTCACCGGAGAGTCGGAGAAGACATTACATGCTTCGCCGGGGAGCATGACAGAGATGATATCATTTGTTTACCTGAGTGTATCTCCCGGTGGTTCATCTTCTGCCCCTCCCCAGTTGTTCTCCCCCCCTGATCGCCCATTTCCCCAAGTTTTGGGCATCGGATATCAGTCGGGCCTCGAGTAGTGTGTCATCCGAGGAGAAGTTATAACTGCTGCTCCCCTTCTCTTCCCCTTTGTTCCGGGCTATGTGACCATGCGGGGATGCTGAAGCGACAAGGAAGAACCCAGGCAAAGGAGTGATCTCCTCTACTGATCCATTGATTGTATCCCCTATTCTTTGTATTCCTTTTGAGATGTCATTGTCAATGTATTTTCCGTAAAGATGAAGCAAAACACTTGTTATCTCTATTGTGTAAGCGCTTCGAGCAATAACCAGGTATTCTGCTAGTTTTACCATGACTGAGGATGCTTGTTTCATGTCGAGTAGGTTGTGTGTATTAACCTTCTGTCCTCGAGCCTCCTCCAGTTCATCCCATGTTGGGGCTGCGGAGATCTTGGTTGGGTATCTGGCACACCCAACCAGACCAAGCCTGAGTACCCCGGGCATCCGCAGCACCGCAAGGTATTAGGGTTTAGTTTCTTGGTTGGGCATCCGTAGCACCCATACCAAGCTTATGTACCGGGCATCCTCAGCACCGCGAGATATTAGGGTTTTTATTTCTTGGTCGGGCGTCTGTAGAACCAGACCAAGCCTAAGTACCCCGGGCATCCACAGCACCGCGAGGTATTAGGGCTTCATTTCTTGGTCGGACATTATAGAACCCAGACCAAGCCTATGTACCCCAGGCGTCTGCAGCACCGCGAGTTATTAGGGTTTGGTTTCTGTTGGTGCTTGGATGGCTAGAGAGGGGGGTGAATGTAGCCAAATACAAACTTTACTTTCTTTTCAACTTTCGTCACTTAAGAGTTAGCAGCGGAAGAATACAGAAACAAAAATGCAAAAACTAAAACCCTAAAACTAAACTCAAACTCAAGATGCTAGCAAAGATGGTTTACAAGGTTCGGGGATAACTTGCCCCTACTCCTTGGCGTGCCCGTAAGGTGGGTGATCCCTTGATCGTCGGCAGATCAAGCCCCAGGAAATCCGAATATCAAATGCCTCCTTCTCGGTGGAGAAACCTCTCCACACAAATAGTCTCAAGAGATATGAATTAAGCGTACGGAGACTGAAAAGGAAGATCTTACAGATCGCTAGGAAAGCACAAGGAAGAGAACAGGAGAACAGATCACCGAGCACAGCACAGCACCACCAACGCAAGAACCCTCAGCTCTTCGTTTGCTTGCTGATCCACTCACAACTTCCTCCACGGACTCAAGGTTTCAGCTTTGCTAGAGATTGCTTGAAGTTTCAGAATTATCAATTGTGGCTGAGGCTTCTTCGCTACCAGTTCTTAAGCCTCTGCCCAAAACCCAGGTCACAGGCGAGCCTCTGCAGCACCCAGCCATAGTTTGCAGAATCGCGATCCTGGATCGTAGGATCGTACGATCCTACGATCCTACGGCAGAAAACGATCCAGAATCGCGCAGAATCGTTTTTTGTAGCAGGATCGCAGCAGGATCGGTAGGATCGGACAGAATCGGACAGGATCGTATAGGATCGGACAGGATCGGAACAGGATCGGAACAGGATCGATGAAAACTTTAAGAGGTCATAACTTTTGACTCGGATTGAACCACGTGACCTATAATATATCAAATTGAAACTCGTTCAAAGATCTACAAGTTAGTTTTAAGATTGAATCCCAAAAAATATTGTTTAAAGCCTTTTCAGAGGCCCAGAAGATTATTAATCTTTTTTATTATTTTTTTTATCTTTTACATCGTTAGTGTTAGTGTTTTAAGATTATTTAAATATCTATTTAATTATTTTTTAGTTAGTTTTTGATTAATAATATTTTGTTATATCTTTTTTCTAAAATGATGAGTCTTTAGATGTCTATTATCTAATAGGTTGACAATTAAATTGGATCATCTTGTAATAAATAGAATATTCTTGAAGTTAAACGTGATTATTTTCATTATAGTGTTAATAAAAATTGTATATTTTTTCATTTTAAGGGTTTTTGATAGGATCGTACGATTTTACGATCCGATCCTGACCGATCCGATCCTGACCCCAAATCGATCCTGTGTAGGATCGCGATTCTACGAACCTTGCACCCAGCTACTCATCTGCAATAGCCCTAGCTACACTGACCTCTTCTGGACTCCCTGAACTCTCTTCGGCCGAGCCCCAGATCAGTTCGTCAGCTTCCCAGCTGTTGCCAGCAACGCCAGATGCCCGTTGAAACCTGAGAAGAGAAAACAGCCAAACCTGCTCAACGGAAAGTCCCCAGTTGACTCTCCTCCATTGTTTGAATCCTCCTTGTATCAGCTGCACACTTAGCAGACACATGGCAAATAAAATTAAACGGGAATCAGTAAGTAGCAGAGAAAATACAGAGCAAACAGACGTGATCAGAAGTCTGACAGCGGATTTGAATTAAAGTTACAGCTACTGATCGGTCCACACACCGATCAGAGAGGGCCCTGATCGGTCCACAGACCGATCAGAGAGGGCCCTGATCGGTCACCAGACCGATCAGGGAAACCCCTGAACGATCAGGCTCCTGCCTGATCGTTCCGAAGTGAGAAAGAGGGATCGCAGATTGACCTTGATCGGTCACACTGACTGATCACAGGTCAGGGATAGGTCACCAGACCGATCCAGCAGCTTGCATGCCACAACCCGCAGGAAACACACGCCTGATCCGTCAGCTGACCGATCAGGTTGTTCCCTGATCGGTCTGATAACTGATCTGGTCACTCCCTGACCGATCAGGAGCCATCTTGATTGGTCAGGATGAGGAATGGTCCAATATTGATCGGTCAGAGGGACCGATCAGGGTTTGTCCCATAAACCCACTGTCCCTTCTCTGATCGTTCACCAGAACGATCAGAAGCTAAACAGAAACCTTTCTGTTCTTTCCCTAATCAGTGACCAGAGCGATCAGACTTCTCTGGATCGATCACCAGACCGATCCACAACAGGGAGTTCATGCCAATTCCCTGATCGATCTCCAGACCGATCCAGCTTCGACCCAATCACCCCTAAGTCCAGATAACATGCTCCCTAGCCTTCTCTGACTCATGCTGGTCCCCCGGACCAAGACTACATGCCCAGCTTCACTCACCGGGACTTCATTCAACCTAGCTTCACTCGTTAGGACATGGCTTCACTCACTAGGGTTTCGTTCACCTAGCTTCACTCGCTAGGACCCAGTTTCACTCACTGGGATTTCAGTCACCTGGCTTCACTCACCAGGACCCAGCTTCACTCACCGAGGTTTCCTTCACCTGGCTTTACTCACGAGGACCCGTCTTCACTCACCGGGTTTCCGTAACCCGGCTTCACTCACCGGGGTTTGAATCACCTGGCTTCACTCACCAGGGTTTCCGTAACCCGACATCACTCACCGGGATTTCCGTAACCCGGCTTCACTCACTGGGACTCGTGCCCAGTCCCTGACTAGAACTTAATCCGAATTCACTCAACCAAATTTAAAATGGTGTCAACACCAAAACAATAATCGGGCCAGACTGCATCAACAGTTTCTTTGTTGGGCGTTCATAGAACCCAGACCAAGCCTAAGTACCCCGGGCATCCGCAACACCGCGAGGTATTAGGGTCTGGTTTCTTGGTTGGGCGTCCGTAGCACCCTGACCAGTCCTAAGTACCCCGGGCATCCATAGCATCGCGAGGTATTAGGGTTTCATTTCTTAGTCGGGCGTTCGTAGCACCTAGAGCAAGCCTAAGTACCCCGGGCATCCGCAACATTGTGAGGTATTAGGGTTTTTATTTCTTGGTTGGTCGTCCGTAGTACCCAGACCAAGCCTAAGTACCCCAGGCATCCATAGCACCGCGAGGTATTAGAGTTTTTATTTCTTGGTTGGGCGTCTGTAGAACCCAGACCAAACCTAAGTACCCCGGGCATCTGCAGCACAGCGAGGTATTAGGATTTCATTTCTTGGTCGGGTGTCTATAAAACCTAGACCAAGCCTAAGTATCCCGGGCGTCCGTAGCACCGTAAGGTATTAGGGTTTGGTTTCTTGGTTGGGCGTCCGTAGAACCCAGACCAAGCCTAAGTACCCTGAGCGTCCGCAGCACCACGAGATATTAGGGTTTGGTTTCTTGGTTGGGCATCTATAGGACCCAGACCAAGCCTAAGTACCCTGGGCATCCGCAGCACCGTGAGGTATTAGGGTTTCATTTCTTGGTCGGGCTTCCGTAGCACCCAAACCAAGCCTAAGTACCCCAGGCATCCGTAGCACCGCGAGATATTAGGATTTTGGTTTTTTGGTTGGGCATTCATAGCACCCAGAGCAAGCCTAAGTACTCCGGGCATCTGCAGCGCCACGAGGTATTAGGATTTTTATTTCTTAGTGGGGCGTCTTTAGAACCCAGACCAAACCTAAGTACCACGGGCATCCGCAGCACCGCGAGGTATTAGGGTTTCATTTCTTGGTCGGGCGTCTATAGAATCCAGACCAAGCCTAAGTACCCCCGGCATCCACAGCACCACGAGGTATTAAGGTTTGGATTCTTGGTTGGGCGTTCGTAGCACCCAGATCAAGCCTAAGTACCCCGGGCATCCGCAGCACCGCGAGACATTAGGGTTTTGTTTCTTGGTTGGGCGTTTGTCAAACCCAGACCATGCCTAAGTACACCGGGCAACCGCAGCACCGCGAGACATTAAAGTTTTGATTTCATAGTTGGGAGTCCGTAGCACCCAGACCAAGCCTAAGTACCCCGGGCATCCGCAGCATCGCGAGGTATTAGGGTTTTGGTTTCATGGTTGGTAGTCCGTAGCACCCAGATCAAGCCTAAGTACCCCGGACATCCGCAGCACCGTGAGGTATTAGGGTTTTAGTTTCTTGGTTGGGCGTCTGTACAACCCAGACCAAGCCTATGGGTTTTTGTTTGACGTGTTGCTACTTGTGCGAGGGCATGTTCCTTTATTATATGAATTCACTGCAAGGTAACAAGAACACATAGGCAAGTACATAGTATGCGACACCCATCTTACCGGTGTGACCGGCCTGAAGACAGTTGGCTTGTTCTAGCTTCGCGAGCCTTTCGTTCCTGTCCTTTTGTGAATGGTCGCTTCCTTCAGTTAGTCTTCCTGCGCCCTCAGGTTTTTCCGGGTCTCCGATCTGACTTCCCCACTTTAGTGTCATCGAGACACCAGTTGATCCCCTTTGACTTCAGCCACTCGATCGCCAACCTGGAATTTTATCTTATGGTGGTAGACAGAGACCGCCGCCTGGAAGACACTAAGCGTCGGGCGGCCCAAGATAACATTGTAGGATGAGGGAGCGTCCACGATCAAGAAGGGTGTCCTCTTGATCCTCTCGAGCACGTCGCTACCTAATGATAGTGACAAGGTGATTTTCCCTATCGGTTGTACTCAATATCCGGTGAAGCCGAACAGCGGTGTCGAGACCGGAAGTTGTTCATCCTCGTCGATCTGCATCTGATCTAGAGCAGCCTTGTACAAGATGTTCACGGAACTTCCTATATCCATGAAGATGTATTTGACCTCATAGTTGGTGATCGCTATATAAAAAGGCGCCTTTTTATGTAGCGGCCCCGCCTCTATGGTCCCCACAGGCAACCCTTTAGGCCGGCAACCCTACGATCTTCCCACCTCTGACAGTGGATTTTTGCCTTTCCCAGGATTCGAACTCTAGACCTCCAGGCTAAGTACTAAAGTTCATGAATCCTGGTACCAAGTGAGCTGTAATGTTAAAATATGGAAAATTGAAGGACTAAAAGGCAATTAACTCAAGCTTTGGGAGCACTTGTGAGAATAACTAAAAGGTAGGGGTTTTTTTTAAAAGACCAAGTCCTTTTAATTATCCCAACTCCTTTTCTTTTCCCTGAGATTTCGGCCGATACCATTTCTTCTCCCATCTCTTCCCGAGTTTCCGGCCGAAACCACCTTTTCCCTTCGTTGCGGAGTTTGTGCGACCGGTGAGTCTTATCCTCACGCACGCGATCGTCGGTGGCGTTGGCTCGCTCTTCGGCTTGGATCGGGATTCCCTTTACCCTCGTCCTCACCAAGCGCTGACCCTCAATTCGTTGAGGTAAGCCCTAGCTGTTCCCTTGGTGGTTTACGGTTTAGGGGTGGAGGTTTTGATTTAGCCCTAAACTTGCGAAACTCTTCTGGTGTTGTTGATCTGATGCGGACTTGCGAAGGAGTTTCGGATCGGTTGGGGGATTAGATCAGGTAATGCGTTTGGGCGTGGATTTCTGATAAATGGATGCAAATGAATCTTTTTGGTTCTTGGATGGGAACGGTTATTTCTGTGACGTTGTTGGTTAGACAAGTTTCCGAGCAGGGGCTTTTGGATCTCGATTTCTTCCGATCATGTGGGTTCTTACGATTTTGATTGGGATCTTAGATCTGGTTTTGAATCGATTGTGGGTTGTCGATCATAGGTGTGCATTTGGGTTTGGTTGACCTGTTGTTGTTGATCAGATTAATTGCTGTGGTTAGTTTCGTTTAGTTTTCTTGAGATTTTGTGTTGCCATGAGTTTTGGATCTACTAACCTTTTGTGCTTGCCGTGAGCAGATGTGGGGTAGAGGAGTTTGTTTTTGGCAATCGGGTTCTACTGATCTTGTGGTTCTTCCTAGCTATGGGTTTCACTTGGGTTTGGGAGCATGCGTTTTAATTTGATTTCTTCCCAATCAAAAGAGGCATGCTTGGTGGTTTTAGATCTATATTTTTGCTTAGATATGATGTTGGATCTGTGGTGGATGTTTTAGCTTAGGAATTGGTTTTGTTTTGGGAGGTAGTTGGTGTTGTTTTGGATAAGCTAACATTGTGAGCTTCTGTTTAGGTAAGTAAGTAGGGTAATCTTATGTTATAATGTTGTAATTAGGTTTATATCCTAATTTTGTTTAGCGTTGGATTAGCTAATTACTACTATAGTAAATAGCTCAACTTCTATCCATGATGTAGGACACTGATTGGTTGCAGATATACATTGGTCAGGGGGTCTCTTACACACGGTTGCGAACTACCACATCAGGAGGTGGGTATCTCTGACTCTTCTTTTAGATTTGTCACAGATATATATAAACTTGATATGCTTGTTTAGCAATAGCGTAATAGATTGTAGCATGACTCTTATATTTGTTTTGTTGATGTTGGTTGTGCCACAACTGACTTGTGATACCTATACCTTTAGGACTTAGGTTATGGTGCATTATCCACGAACCATGCATATCATGTTGATATAGGTGGACTAGATAGTGGATGATGTTTGACCAGTGTTATGCATCATTGTGCACTGTGCATCACTGTCGATCAGGGGCCCCTTTTGGGTGAGCTAGGTCGACAGTCATATTGACTACCCATACGACCACTCATGGGTTAGTGGTTGACGGAGTATGGGTAGTGTGCTCTGTGCTGCTTCGCTCATGCACTCATGGGTTAGTGAATCGAAGCGTGATAGCAGGCAGATGTCCCTCCTTGAGTTGTCCAGATACCAGGAGATGAGAGGGAGAGGTCTCTCCCCCATTTATACACATGGGGTAGGGGTAACACTCAGACAGAGATGCCCTCCACAGATGGCCTTAGGCTGATAGAGACATCGCTAGGATAGGCCATGGAGTAGGGGTGTTACACCGACAGCATTCCGTCTATTCGATCGCTCAGGAGTAGTGATGGCAGAGTATAGACGGCAGTCACTGCCCTACGTCGGAGGGTGGCCTCCGTTCAGCTTCCTCCCGTACATAGGTGACGATGTTTGACCGACGGCAGGGGTGACCATGTCATTGCACTTTGTGTATTCGTTTATTTTGCCCTTACTTGTGCTTGTTTTTATTTAATGCTGCTTATGATTGTCATGCACTTACAGGAGACCCTTATGTCTGGTCTTGGCGACTCTGCGATATTGGTATGGTAGTTCTTATTGTTCTCTTGCAGCTCTTCTTATTACTGTCTGTGCTCTTATGATTCCGGTAGTCTATTACACTGTTTCTATATTTGACTATCTTGTATATATATGATGAGATATTCGCTGAGTTCTATGACTCATACCGTTAGCTCCTTGTTTTTATTTCAGGATGATTGACTGGAGCGTGCCCGACAGCCTGTCCCAGTTCGCGTACTCGTTGAGATGTCTTCGGGATTTTTCGTCTATTTTGTTGGTAGTACTTTCTTTATTTTCTTCCGCTGTTGCTTTTGTGTTGGATTTAGTCATACTATACGGCAGTATAGTTGTACTTTTGTGAGGCCTTTATGTCTTGTGTTTTGTCATAAGTCGGACTGGTCCGCAGTCAGGTATGGTTTACCCGATTTTATATTATGTTCTGTTTTGATTTGAGGCCTGAGGCCCATTTAACTGCGAGGTTGTGATTTATGTTGATGTATGTATGTGTAAATTGTCCGTCGGACAGGGGAGGTGCTGTCTGATTTTCTATTGGACCAGTGGCTCCTGAGGTCTCGGGGCGTGACAATTTATTTGGTATCAGAGCCAAGTTCTCGAGATACCTTGTGGTCTTGTGGGTGTTTTTCGGATTTTATGTCGGAGTCATTTTCTCGATGTACGCGATTGGGACATGGCGGCGACGGGACTCCTCCAGACGACGCGAGGTATATGCCATATTTCATTTACCTCCTTTATATCTATTGTCTAGTATAGTGTTTGACATGGTGGTTTCAATTGTATAGCGGAGAATGTTGATTCTCCGATAGTGTCGACTGATGAGTCGGGGACTTGGGGTCGAATCAGACGACAACCTATTGATGGTTGTATGTATTAGTTGACTTTATCAGGTTTGGGATTAACTCACTTTAGCTCATCGAGCCTCAGTTATGGATAGATGACATGTCTGGAGGACATGACCTATTGAGATGCTGTAGAGATGGTATTTGTTGTCTATCATCTCAGTTGATAGATGATAGAGATATCCTATTTCGGTGGGACTTTTAATCCCAGATTCATTATGCTTGGTTAGTTAACCTAGAAAGGTATAGTCAGATGTGACTTGTACCGATCCGGAGGAGTGTCGGGCTAGTTGCTTGGCACTTACGAGGTCACCGCTCATACTTGGTTGGATAACCAAGAAAATACCTTTGGATTCCTGAATTTGCATTGATGCGAATCACTTACGAGACCAAGTCACCTTTGGGTGAAAAATACTAAGGCTGATATTCGGGAAATAAATAATTATTGCCTGACTATTTTGGGATACTCCTAAGAGACAGTGTGTCTCTACTTTCTGTTGGAGCGGAGTTAGAGTATATTGGGTTACGAGAAGACAGTTAGTCGACTCGTCTTACGCTATTCTAGTCTGTGAGGTTTCATGACTCATAGACAGGTCGTACGGGTTAGAGATTCTCAATAGCACTTTGAGAAGCAGGATCCGCTGGAATGCGGTGGAATGAGTGTTAGCAGCATGACACTGGTGAAATTTAACTGTAACGGGTGTATGCTATAGAGGACGGTCTCCGAGGGATAGACCGTTGGTTATCAAGCGCGAGTGGTTACGAGTTGACCTCCAAACCAGTCCATGTGGTGGTTCATTGGCATCAGAGACGACGAGGTTGTCGTTATCTTCTCGTCTCAGGGCTAGAGGTTCTAGCACGTGGACGTTAGGGTTTCTATTGTCATTGGCTCGTACTGATGACAGTGGTAGCCTTAGCTCTCGGAAGTTTCTGTAGTTCGAGAATTTTCGGACGCATGTCCGAAGGGGTGCTCTAGCGTTTTTTTTATGGTTTGAAAATTTTCTGACCTATTTACAGAGGAGCTTCCTTGATTGTCTCATTTATGAGCAAGTGAGGCTCACCGTTCTTGGTTTGTGTGTGTTTTGTAGGTAATACCGTAGATACAGAGACTTGAAGCGTTCTTGTTGGTGAGCTGATATTGGGAAGGATATCACGGATGTTGTGGTTAGATGTTTGGTAGGTTAGTAGATGAAGGTTGAACCTTAGGGACCCCGCTGGGTTATATTAGACGATCCCAATTTATGATTGGAAAGGGGAACAGGTATTAAGGACTTGGTCGAAGATTTACGTAGGACTCGGGAAGGATTTGAAGTGAATTGGGTGATTATTGATTAACTAATCCAATTTGCGCAGTTTCCTGGGTTTGGCAGGCTATTACCGATGCTTGATTGAGAGTTTTCCAGCATCGCATCACCACTTACACGCCTGACCAGGAAAGATGTGAAGTTGTATAGGCTGAAGCCAGCGAGACCAGCTTTCAGGAGCTGAAGCGGAGGCTGGTATCTGCGCCAGTTCTAGTACTGCCTTCTGGAGAGGCGGATTTCACTATGTATACTGAGATCTCTCTCCTGGGACTGGGCGCAGTACTCATGCATCATGGACGGGGGGTTGTCTATGCTTTTCGGTAGTTGAAAGAGCATGAGAGGAACTACCCCATTCGCGACCTAGAGATGGCTGCTATCATAATTGCGATGAAGATCTGGATGCATCATCTTTATGGGGTCACCTTCGAGATCTTCACGAACCACAAGAGTCTTCAGGATCTATTCACTCAGCGAGAGCTGAATCTTCGGCAGAGGAGATGGATAGAGTTTCTGAAGGATTACGACTGCACCATTAGCTACCATCCTGGGGAAAGCTAATGTAGTCGCTGACGCCCTCAGTCGAAAGTCCAAAGCTGTTTTGGCTTGCCACAGAGTGATGGTCACAGATTTGATTCAGAGTTTCTCTGAGCTGGGGTTAGAGGAGCAGTCTCGGACAGAGAGAGGATTGCTAGTGGCTTTGATGGCTCAGTCAGAGATTCGGACGAGGATCAGAGAGGCTCAGGCTAGTGACCAGCATTTTCAGTTTCTGGGCAGCCAGGCGATTTCAGGAGAGCAGTCAGATTTCACACGTGATGAGGAGGGTGTGTTGTACTTTCGAGAGAGGTTGTGTGTAGCAGAGGCGCGCCCTGTCTTAGAGGAGTTGCTGCAGGAGGCTCACCGATCATGTTCTGCTATTTATCCTCGTAGCACTCGTGCGTATCGTGATTTGAGACGTTCAGACTGGTGGAACGACATGAAGAGGGACATCGCGGTTTATGTTGCTAGATGTCCCGTTTGTCAGCAGGTTAAGGTAGAGCACCAGAGACCTGCTGGACTCCTCCAGAGGATCCCCATTCCTGAGTGGAAGTGGGAGCATATCACCATGGTTTTTTTTTGTGGTGGGTGTGCCGAGGACTAGGAGAGGTCATGATACGATTTGGGGTAGTCGCGGACCGACCGACCAAATCTTCTCACTTCTTAGCTATCCGGAGGACAGATTCCCTTGATAGATTGACAGAGTTGTATTGCCGGGAGATAATCAGATTGCACGGAGTTCCTATGAGTATTATCTCGGATAGAGATCCGCGCTGTACATCTCGATTTTGTCAGAATTTACAGAGGGCTATGAGCACAGAGCCCCGTCTCAGCACAGCTTTTCATCCCCAGACAGACGGACAGTCAGAGCGTAATCCAGACTTTGGAGGACTTACTACGCTCGTGTGTGATGGACTTGGGGGCAGTTGGGAGGACCATTTGTACTTGGTGGAGTTTGCCTACAACAACGGCTTTCATTCGACGATACAGATGGTACCGTTTGAGGCGTTGTACGATAGGGCGTGCAGGACATCCATCCTCTGGGATGAGGTCGGTGAGACTCAGCTGCTGGGACCCCAGAGAGTTCAACACGAGGCAGAGTTAGTACGGACTGTCAGACGGAGATTATCAGCAGCACCGGATCGTCTGAAGAGCTATGCTGACCGGAGGCGCAGAACCTTAGAGTTTGCCGCGGGTGATCATGTTTTCCTTCGTGTTTCACCCACGAAAGGGGTGAAACGTTTTGGTTTCAGAGGTAACCTAGCTCCACGGTGTATCGGTCCGTTCAAGGTTCTGGAAAGGATTGGAGCTGTAACTCATCGCCTAGCAGTTTCACCGTCTTTTGACCGGTGTCCACGACGTGTTCCATGTATTCCAGGTTGAGAGGTTATGTATCAGACTCCACACGCATATTATCCTATGTGTCTATTCCGCTCCAGTCCGATGCTACTTATGAGGAGGTATCTGTACGGATTTTGAGTTTTCGGGAGCGTCGGTTGCGGAATAAGGCAATCTGACTGGTTAAAGTCGGATGGCAGCACCGTTTAGATGCCGAGACGACCTGGGAGATCGAGGATATTATCCGAGCTCGCTACCCCCACTGGTTCGCATGAGGTATGGGTGAGTTAGTTCATTCAGTTTCTATACTGCATGACTTCCGTTCAGTATTTTGTACTGTATGATCGCACCTGACACATGTGGATAACAAATTTGGGGTCCAAATTTTTGTTAGTGGGGGAGAATGTTAAAATATGAAAAACTGAAGGACTAAAAGGCAATTAACTCAAGCTTTGGGGGCACTTGTGAGAATAACTAAAAGGTAGGGGGTTTTTTTGTAAAAGACCAACCCCTTTTAATTATGCCCATTCCTTTTCTCTTCCCTGAGATTTCGGCCGATACCATTTCTTCTCCCGTCTCTTCCCGAGTTTCCGGCCGAAACCACCTTTTCCCTTCGTTGCGGAGTTTGTGCGAGCAGTGAGTCTTATCCTCATGCACGCGATCGCCGGTGGCGTTGGTTCGCTCTTCGGCTTGGATCGGGATTCCCTTTGCCCTCGTCCTCACCAAGCGTTCACCCTCCATTCGTTGAGGTAAGCCCTAGTTGTTCCCTTGGTGGTTTACGGTTTAGGGGTGGAGGTTTTGATTTAGCCCTAAACTTGCGAAACTCTTCTGGTGTTGTTGATCTGATGCGGACTTGCGAAGGAGTTTCGGATCTGTTGGGGGATTATATCAGGTAATGCGTTTGGGCGTGGATTTCTGATAAATGGATACAAATGAATCTTTTTGGTTCTTGGATGGGAACGGTTATTTCTGTGACGTTGTTGGTTAGATCAGTTTCCGAGCAGGGGCTTTTGGATCTCGATTTCTTCCGGTCATGTGGGTTCTTGCGATTTTGATTCGGATCTTAGATCTGGTTTTGAATCGATTGTGGGTTGTCGATCACAGGCGTGTGTTTGGGTTTGGTTGACCTGTTGTTGTTGATCAGATTAATTGCTGTGGTTAGTTTCGTTTAGTTTTCTTGAGATTTTGTGTTGCCATGAGTTTTGGATCTCCTAACCTTTTGTGCTTGCCGTGAGCAGATGTGGGGTAGAGGAGTTTGTTTTTGGCAATCGGGTTCTACTGATCTTGTGGTTCTTCCTAGCTATGGGTTTCACTTGGGTTTGGGAGCATGCGTTTTAATTTGATTTCTTCCCAATCAAAAGAGGCATGCTTGGTGGTTTTAGATCTATATTTTTGCTTAGATCTGATGTTGGATCTGTGGTGGATGTTTTAGCTTAGGAATTGGTTTTGTTTTGGGAGGTAGTTGGTGTTGTTTTGGATAAGCTAACATTGTGAGCTTCTGTTTAGGTAAGTAAGTAGGGTAGTCTTATGTTATAATAACAGATGTTGTAATTAGGTTTATATCCTAATTTTGTTTAGCGTTGGATTAGCTAATTACTACTATAGTAAATAGCTCAACTTCTATCCATGATGCAGGACACTGATTGGTTGCAGATATACATTGTACAGGGGGTCCCTTACACACGGTTGCGGACTACCACATCAGGAGGTGGGTATCTCTGACTCTTCATTTAGATTTGTCATAGATATATATATATATATATATATATATATACTTGATATGCTTGTTTAGCAATAGCGTAATAGATTGTAGCATGACTCTTATATTTATTTTTTTGATGTTGGTTGTGCCACAACTGACTTGTGATACCTATACCTTTAGGACTTAGGTTATGGTGCATTATCCACGAACCTTGCATATCATGTTGATATAGGTGGACTAGATAGTGAATGTTGTTTGACCAGTGTTATGCATCATTGTGCACTGTGCATCACTGTCGATCAGGAGCCCCTTTTGGGTGAGCTAGGTCGACAGCCTTATTGACCTACCCATACGGTCACTCATGGGTTAGTGGTTGACGGAGTATGGGTAGTGTGCTCTGTGCTGCTTCGCTCGTGCACTCATGGGTTAGTGAATCGGAGCGTGATAGCAGGCTGATGTCCCTCCTTGAGTTGTCCAGATACCAGGAGATGAGAGGGAGAGGTCTCTCCCCCATTTATACACATGGGGTAGGGGTAACATTCACACAGAGATGTCCTCCACAGATGGCCTTAGGCTGATAGAGACATCGCTAGGATAGGTCATGGAGTAGGGGTGTTACACCGACAGCATTCTGTCTACTCGATCGCTCAGGAGTAGTGATGGCAGAGTATAGACGGCAGTCATAGCCCTACGTCGGAGGGTAGCCTCCGTTCAGCTTCCTCCCGTACATAGGTGACGATGTCTGACCGACGGCAGGGGTGACCATGTCATTGCACTTTGTGTATTCGTTTATTTTGCCCTTACTTGTGCTTGTTTTTATTTGATGCTGCCTATGATTGACATGCACTTACAGAAGACCCTTATGTCTGGTCTTGGCGACTCTGCGATATTGGTATGGTAGTTCTTATTGTTTTCTTGCAGCTCTTCTTATTACTGTCTGTGCTCATATGATTCCGGTAGTCTATTACACAGTTGCTATATTTGACTATCTTGTATATATATGATGAGATATTCACTGATTTCTATGACTCATACCGTTAGCTCCTTGTTTTTATTTCAGGATGATTGACTGGAGCGTGCCCGACAGCCTGTCCCAGTTCGCGTACTCGTCGAGATGTCTTCGGGATTTTTCGTCTATTTTGTTGGTAGTACTTTCTTTATTTTCTTCCGCTATTGCTTTTGTGTTGGATTTAGTCATACTATACTGCAGTATAGTTATACTTTTGTGAGACCTTTGTGTCTTGTGTTTTGTCGTAAGTCGGACCCGTCCGCAGTCAGGTATTTCTTGTGTTTGGCATCCTGATTAAGTGATTTTTATATGTAATATTTATAATTGGCAAAGTAGAATATAGTGTAATTGAATTTACTTGTCTACTGTAACCCTAAATGCCAGATTGAAATGAAAAATTCCAGATCCTCTTCGAGTCTGAAATAAAAATATTTCAGGCCCAAAGAGGGTCTGAAATAAATTTATTTCAGACTTTCTTTGAACCTGAAATGAAATCCAATTGATTTTTCTAGGAGATGAAGTTTAGGAGCACACCAAACTCATTTCTTTTCAACTTTTTCCCCCTTCCTTAAAATATTCAGAGAGTGCTAAAATTATTCAACATCCTGGGTAGAATCACACACAGGAAATGTACCGAGAGATATTCTATATTGTGCATAATGCTGAGATGTCACATTCCAATAATATCTCAAATGGTCCTAAATACACATTGGATAGCATAATTCGAGTTTTTGCAACACCATAAACTCATAATATATGAAATTATTACAATCGGACTTTTTTAGGTCCGTCAGTGAGTTTTCGCCAAAACTCACTGATGGACCTACGATATTTGAATTTCTTAATATTTGATATCACTAGGTTAGGTTGAGCTAGGAGAAGGTAATTATGATGTCAAAACTTATTCCTAACCACTAAAAATGATCTTTTTGTGTCGTGACACTTGTGTCGTACCCACTGATGGACCTACAAAAGTCCTATTGCTATAAATTCTGAAAATATGAGTTGATAGTCTACAAGGTACCTAATTTTGCTATGCATTGTGTGTTTAGGTAATTCAGATGGAACTTTCTTATTTCAAGTTTAAACAAATATAAATATGTTTTGATCATACCTAAATATTTCAATAAAATGAGAGAAGTTTGTTACAAGTTGTTGAATTATATAAAAAATTACCTTATAAATAATTAATTTAATTAATTATGATTGAATATTATAAAAAATATTTTTAAAATAAAAAAAAATTTAAGTGCACGTGGGACTTCAGGGCCCAGCGTAGACCTGAACCTGAAATCATGTATTGTGATAGGTTTTTTAATATATTAATATATTTATTTAATATATTAATTTATATTAATCAAATATAAAGAAAGATCTCTTTATATTTTTAAAATCATGTTGGAAGAGATGTTTCTTTTAATTGAAATATTTTTTCTTTGTTTACTTTACATTTTTTTAATCGATTCCCACAATATATTATTTGAAATTGAAAAGTCTGAAAAAACGGGTTCAGATGTCTCGAAATTCTAACTGAGAAAAAGAAAGAGAATTTTTGACGGGAGAGATATAAAATAAAGATTACTAAATTTGATATATTCATCCTTTGATAAAAAGAAAATCTCAGTACCCTTTTAATAATTCCTAAATCATTTTTTCAAATTCACTTATTACTTGCGTGTGATAAACACGCAAATGTCGGCGACGCACAGGACGATCAATATTTTTCCAAGATACTCGGAGGGAGAACATTTTGCACGATACACACGATGACGAACCGATTCCCTAAAAGCAAGAACTTTTCATTCATATCGTGCACAATCATCCTCTGAAAAGAGTTGGCACCCAAGTCAACAAGAGAGATCTTAAATTTAATATATTTAAACTAAAATTTAGTATATTTTTAATAAAGTAAGCATGTCTCTTTTTCCGTCTCACCAATCGATTAAGAGTTATATCAATCAATTGGATTAAGGCTAAACCAATTGACTCAATCGATTCAACCTAAGCGGAATTGATTAGTCAAACTCACAATCGATTAATAGTCAGGTGAAAAAAGATTTATGCTCGATTTGATAAAAAAATTATATTAGATTATAGTTTAAATCTATTAAATTCAGAATTTCTTATATTTATAAAAAATAAGGATAATTAAATAAATTAATGTGCATTAGGGAGTATTAAAGAATTGAATAAAAAAATAAATTTCATCGGGGAGTGAGAATAAATATATTTTGACATTGTGACTTATGGTAAAATTGAATGTGTGATTAGGAAATTAAGGACAACTTTCCCTTAACAAAAACTGATGAAAAAAAAATAAAAAGTCAAAACATTGACAACCACACCACCATCTCGAATCCCATCTAATCCATGTGCACTAAATATTAGATTATTCCCAAATTATAATCAAACAAAGTTTTAAAAAACAATTTTCTATTATTATTTATATGTCGTGCGTACTTGTCACTTGTCAGTGCCATTTTTCTCCCGAAAACTTGTGTTTGTTGATTGCGTTTTTTTTTTCTTTTTTCGGTCGAATGGGTTTCATTGATTTTTCAAAGGATTTGCTTATATAAAATTCATGGAAAAGGTTAAAATTGTACATAATTCTTTACTTATTCGGCTTTTTATCAAACGACGCACGTAAAAATTAAAATTTATCAAAAGACGTATTGAGATTTTCTTTTTACCAAAAAGCGCATCAACTTTAGTGATTTTCCTCTTATACCCCTCCTGCTAAGAATTCTCTTTCTCTTTCTCGGTTAGAATTCCGAGACATCTGAACCTGCTTTTTCAAACTTTTCAATTTAAAATAATATATTATGAGAATCGGCTAAAAAATGTAAGGTAAACAAAGAAAAAATATTTCAGTTAAAAGAAATATTCAAGTATGATCAAAACATGCATAATGCTGAGATGTTCAAAATATTTCAGTTAAAATATTTAGGGAGCGCTAAAATTATTCAACTTCCTGGGTAGAATCACACACAGGAAATGCACCGAGAGATATTCTATATTGTGCATAATGCTGAAATGTCACATTCCAAGAATATCTTAAATGCCCCTAAATACATATTGGATAACACAATTCGAGTTTTTGCAATACCATAAACTCATAATGTATGAAATTATTACAATCGGACTTTTCTAGGTCCGTCAGTGAGTTTTCGCCAAAACTTACTGATGGACCTACGATATTTGAATTTCTTAATATTTGATATCACTAGGTTAGGTTGAGATAGGAGAAGGTAATTATGACGTCAAAACTTAGTCATAACCACTAAAAATAATCTTTTTGTGTCGTGTCACTTGTGTCGGACCCACTGATGGACCTACAAAAGTCCTATTGTTACAAATTCTGAAAATATGAGTTGATAGTCTACAAGGAACCCAATTTTACTATGCATTGTGTGTTTAGGTAATTCAGATGGAACTTTCTTATTTCAAGTTTAAACAAATATAAGCATGTTTTGATCATACTTGAATATTTCAATAAAATGAGAGAAGTTTGTTACAACTTGTAGAATTATATAAAAAATTACCTTATAAATAATTAATTTAATAAATCATGATTGAATATTATAAAAAATATTTTTAAAATAAAAAAAATTTAAGTGCACGTGGGCCCTGAAGTCATTAGTCAAATGACTTCAGGCCCAGCGTAGACCTGAACCTAAAATCATGTATTGTGATAGGTTTTTTAATATATTAATATATTTATTAATATATTATTTAATATATTAATTTATATTAATCAAATATAAAGAAAGATCTCTTTATATTTTTAAAATCAGGTTGGAAGAGATATTTCGTTTAATTGAAATATTTTTTCTTTGTTGACTTTATATTTTTTTAATCGATTCCACAATATATTATTTGAAATTGAAAAGTCTGAAAAAACGGGTTCAGATGTCTCGAAATTCTAACTGAGAAAAAGAAAGATAATTTTTAACGGGAGGGATATAAAATAAAGATTACTAAATTTGATACATCTATCCTTTGATAAAAAGAAAATCTCAGTACCCTTTTAATAATTCCTAAATCTTTTTTTTCAAAATCTCTCTATGAACCAGGCAGCAGACAAACCATTGAGAGATTTTGAAAAAAATCACGCCAATGTCAGCAGACAATCTTTTTTTCAAAATCACTTATTACTTGCGTGTGATAAACACGCCAATGTCAGCGACGCACAGGTCGATCAATATTTTTCCAAGATACTCGGAGGGAGAACATTTTGCACGACACACACGATGACGAATCGATTCCCTAAAAGCAAGAACTTCATTCAAATCGTGCACAACCATCATCCGAAAAGAGTTGGCACCCAAGTCAACAAGAGAGACTCAATGATTAATCCACTCGATCGCCCAGCATCGTCGCAAACAAAAAGTCGCTCCATACATCGACAGGTCCAGGCAAACACCAGTGCACGCAATCGTTATACAGCGTCACGTTCTCGTGCGCCCAATGGCCAAATCGGCTCGGGTGCCC
This sequence comes from Boesenbergia rotunda, assembly GCA_024364735.1. Lineage (NCBI taxonomy): Eukaryota > Viridiplantae > Streptophyta > Magnoliopsida > Zingiberales > Zingiberaceae > Boesenbergia > Boesenbergia rotunda. The sequence continues at coordinate 146,881 of JAGFNQ010001549.1, forward strand.
GTCGGGCCTCAACAGCATGGCTCCGTCGCATCCAACAACTTCAACTTCACTCCTTTCTCCTTCGCAACCCTCTCGGCTTGCCTGAACTCCTCCATCTGAATCTGGTGGAAGTCCAAATCTCTTCCCTCCAGTCTCGCCTCGTTTTCTTAAATGGCCGCCTCCTCACGCAGTCCCCTCCCTTGTTCCACTCCCCCTTCTCGAAATGAGACGGCGAAATTGTTCGTAGAAATATTTCGCCTTTGAATCCATCCAGGTCGATAAGGGTTCGGAGAGTCGTCCTCAGTGCCGATCTATAGGAGTACCAAATCGGGAGATCAGTGACGTTGTCGACGAGGCAAAAGTGGCAGCCGACGAGCTCTCTCTTCTCGTAGAAGAATGTTGGATGACTGAACCAGATGCCATCAGATACTATCACGTAGTCGAACTGGTCGATTTTGGAAGCCCAATTGTCATCGGCTTCGTCGAGGTAGAGGTTCCACAGGCCAGTGTGGTTGGGGCCGTCTGAATCGACCTCCACAGCTTTAACTAGAAATCGGGACCAGAAACTCGAAATGGTGAATTTGTGGTTGCTGTAGAACATGTGTTTGAAGTAGTTATCTGTTACGTTGAGGTCTTCTGGAAACTCCACCTGAAATGAGAAGGGTCATGAGCTAGCTAGATCTGCTCGACAAGGGTTGAGAGATGGAGATTTTTCGCAAAACATTGCAGAAATTTCTAACGATTTTCATGTGTTCTCGAGCAGATCATGGATCCTAACAGGGTTGGAGAACCCAAGGGTTTACCTTGGACAAGAGGCACATCAAGGACTGCATGTGGTTTCTAGCCAACGAGTCGCCGATGAAGGCCATCGACTTTCCCCTCACGAGCTCGAGGAAGCGCGCCGCGTCGAAGGCCGGCAGATCGCAGGCCGCCGGCTTCCACCGCCACTTCAAGAAGTCCCTGTCGGGCCGCCCGTACTTCATGCAATTCTGGTGCTCCTGGATCAGCGAGCAGGTGAGGTTGGTGTAGTAGGGGGCGGCCGGATCCGGAACCCACTCGCCGCGGGAGATGTCGCAGCCCGCCGGCAACCTGGCGGAAGAAGACGGGTAGCCGAAGGAAGGGAAAGAAGGCTGCTTGGAGGAGGAAATGAGGGCGAGGACGAAAACAACGAGGAGGAGGAGGAAGGAGAGGAGATAGAGCTTGGGCTTGGTGTGGCCGCAAAAGGGGAGCTCGATGGGGTGATGAGGCTCCATGGAAGGGTTTCAGAGGAGGAGACGAGAACGAGATCGGAGAGTGGGGAGATCGACCTGAACGCGACAGAAGGTGATGGATCTCGATTTGATAAATTATAGGGCATTTGAGATCTGATGAGTTATTTGCTTGGATCACTTGGTCCGATAAAGTAGCTGGGGACTAGCTAGTCAACCAACGAAGACCATTGTCGGAAGAATTTTACATTTTTTTTTCTGAGATCTAATTTAATATTTCTAAATTAGGTGAATGATTTATGACAATCGTTTGAAAGAACGCGCAAAACAACAAATGATGATGGCATAATTTCCCAATTCTTGCCGTAAATAAAGGAAACAGCGGCAAGAGATCCAATTGACGCCGAAAATGATGGAGCAGAATTAAGAGACGCTTCTCGATTTTGTTTCTGTTATTTCCAGTGTTCTGAAAATCAAATAGGATCGGTCGATTAGATTGGTTGAATTGGAAATCGATTAGATTTTCAGTCCTAGTTGACTCTAAAAATCGGCTACTCGAGAATCAGATGTGAACTATTTTGAACCGGTCAGGAACCGGTGAACCGGATAAACCGGAAAAATCGATCAAACTAGCTTGGTTTATTTTATTTTTTATTTTTTTAATTTTTTTCCCTTTTACAATTTAACTTTCTTACTAAAAATGAAAATTAAAAAATAAAATATCAAAAATCTAGTTTGTTTTCACCCAATATCCCAAACGAACAAACCTATTGTTTGCTTGCAAGTGAGTCACCGTCGCTAGCCTCTCGCCGCGTCGCCCAACCTCTAACAGGCTCGCCGCGTCGCCCTACTTCCGCTAGCCTCGCCTCGCCGCCGCTAGCCTCGCCCCATCTCCACCTCGTTGTGTCGTCGTGCTGGCATATGAAGACAGGAATATATGACATATTTGGAAGTGTAATTTTACATGTGTTTTACTAGTGTCCCTGTTTAAGTATTTATAGGTGAACAAATACTATTGTGATATAGTTTTAATTTCTAATAAGATTCTTCAATTCGTATCTAGATTTCTTAAATCCAATAGTTTTAAATTTGAATTTTTCTTTGAAACTAATCTTTTTTTTCAAGAATACCGTACTGAGTTGCTGACAAAAATATATCACATACTCGACCTAGTTAGTCTTATCTTGAAGAAAGTAATTGGATAAGTTGTTAATTTCATATATTTATATAAATACATGTTTTATTATATACTGATTATATCTCGATTGGACCCCCGGTTAAACCGGTTGAACCTCTGAACCTCTAAACCCTTGCTCCGACCGGTTCTATGTCCGGTCCAATTCTCAAAACCTTGGTTATTCCTTTCGTTATCTCTGGCCGGTATAATGTGAGATCGATGGGTATGAAATACATCAGGAATCATCTCCAGTATAAAAATTCATTGTAGCCTTGTAGGGTGATGTATTCATGATTTATCAATCTTCTATATTGCTTGAGACAGTATTGAGGGAAGAGTTTCGGTGAGGATTAAAGGACTGATAAGGACTAAGATTTAATAAGTTTAGTGAGTGTTAAGATGACAACGTCACCTTTGCTACCAAAGAGGCACAACGGATTGCTCCCATGAACATAACTGAGTTGATATTTGGATGATAGACTTGCATCGCAAAGAGATACGACCAATACACTCCACGACAAGGGTTAGTTCTCTAATAGTATATTTTGGATACATGTGCTACTCGAAAATCTAGTGTGTCGGGTCGTCGAGCTGCAAGCTAACTTATTTTTTGAATTTATTTGATGACAAAATACGGAGTCGGATTGTGTGTGTGGGTGTATATATATTCTAAATTAAGGTTATAAAATGGGAAAATTTGAGAAAACTCTCCAGTATCAAATTGGGCTTTGTATGCACTCCACAACTCAAAATTTCTTTGCATGCACTCCCTGATGGGATTGACAAGATAGTTTTATGTGTTATTTTTTTCAGTATAAAAGAGTAAAAATTCAGTATACATTGTAAAGATTTGAGTATAAATTGTCTGAGATTGAGTACTAATTTAAGAAATTTGAGTATACATTGTTTTAGTATATAATAAAAATTTCAGTACACATTGTAAAAATTTAAGTACGAATTGATTTATATTGAGTATTATTTGAACAAATTTGAGTATAAAATTTAGAAATTTGAGTATGTCAGGTTGCATGCACCATATCAAGATTTTCATGAGGGGTCATCAAAACTTATACTCAAATTTCTTAAATTAATACTCAATCTCAAACAATTTATACTCAAATTTTTAGAATGTATACTGAGTTTTTACTCTTTTATACTCAATCCATCAGGGAGTGAATGTATAAAATTTAAAAATTTAAGTAAAAATTAGTATCAAGCGGGGAGTACATGCAAGTTCACATTCTAAAAATTTAAGTACAAATTGATTTAGATTGAGTATTATTTAAAAATTTTGAGTATAAAATTTAAAAATTTGAGTATGTCAGGTTGCATCCACCACATCAAAATTTTCACGAGGGGTCATCGAAACTTCATACTCAAATTTCTTAAATTAGTACTAAATCTTAAACAATTTATACTCAAATATTTAGAATGTATACTGAGTTTTTACTCTTTTATACTGAATCCTTCAGGGAGTGAATGTAAAAAATTTATCAAGTGGGGAGTGCATGCAAAGGTCAATTTAAGATTGAGGAGTTTTTTCCAATTAACCGTTATAAAATTTGAATAATGAGTTAAAAAAAGTATTTCTGAATTATCATTCGTCTTTGGTTGAAAATCTCTCCTACCAATAATTAATCATGGAATTGTACATGAAAGTAAGGAGTGACCATGTGTCATCTTTAAAGATATCTCACAGTGCCAACCACTGTGAGCTGTAAATTAAAAGGCATGACTCTGTAGAAAGACAGATCTCAAAGTATCTCTATCTAGCAATCAAAGAAGAAACCAATGGCACTATGATTAGTGTGTTGCTCAACCATCTTTTTGCCACCAAACATGTGTTTCAGCCCTTATAATAAAAAAAGTGCAACACCTTATTGGTGACCCATCTTTGCCTGGTTAAAGCAAGAATTGACGTTGGTTCAGAATTAGTTATTGGTGTATCAACTCTAGCCAAGCTAATTTAGTATCATTTATCTTGAGCAAAAAGTACTTGATTTAGTATCATTTATTTCAAGTTTGCGATTGGTAATAACTAGTGATCCCTCATTTCTCGGGTTCGATTCCTCCCTGATAGAGTACACAGTATGCTGACGGAAGAAATCGTCACAGGCTGCTGCGTGGTCGAGCATCGGGTACCGATATCATCAATGGTGAAGTCGTCATGTATCTCCGTCCCGCGATTTACCCTCGTTGACCAGTAGGGACTCTCGTTGATGGCTGTGGGGCAGAGTCGGTCAGTCAAGCAGATTAGTCGAGCGTAAACCTGGATATCCTTTGTAAATAAAAAAAAATAAAAAAAAAGAAGAAATGTTTTCTCAATTTGTTGGAATAAAAGATAATAAGCTCATTTTAAATAGTCTAGTATCGGTCTAGTATCTTCGACTTCGTATGAGATATAAATAAGCAAATTATAAAAGATATTGTATTTTAATATGATAATATTTTATAAGGGGAAGATAAGACCCTCAATGAAAATCAATTTATTATCAACAATTTATCGAAGGGTGCAAATAACTTTTCGAATGGACCAAAATGTATGCGCTACTTTGGTATTAACTAAAAAGCATATATATTATTTCAATACTCTTACCAGTTTATCCTACTAACAAATCTGACTTTTATACATATAATCTCTCTTTCCTTTTTCTCTCTCTTATATATGCAACATTTCTTCTCTTTCTTCTCTTTCATTTTTACATGCATTTCTCTTCTCTTTACTCTTCTCTTTTTCTTTTTTCCCATTTTCTCTTCTCTTTCCTCTCTTCCTCTTATCTTTCTTCTCTATCTTAGATCATGCATGGTTCCACGGGATGGACTGATGATTAATGCGTGGGTGTTGTCATCTATCTTAGATCATACATGCATAATATGAGAAAAATATTAAACTCACATTGGGCCTGATATGAAAAACCATCAAGCCCAACACGAGTCTGATATTAATCATATCAGGCCTAACATGACCTTGATATGAATAAATTTAGCTAATTTAGCTTAATCAATAAAGCGAGATTTTCTGTAAACTAAATCTCTGATTCAATTTTCAAATTCTCTATGTATTCTAAACTTTAATTAAATAAAAAATATTTTCATTAATGCATATTATTTTTTTATCCATGTTAAAAAAAATAAAATATCACTTTTTTTTAATGTTTTAGACTAATTAAGGAATCTAGGTTCTTCTTTTTGGGACTACTTGAAAGTTTTTTAAACATTCTAAACTATAATTAAATATGAAAGAATATATATATATATATATAATTTAATCATTTTGATAATATTCTAAATTTTATAATTTTTTATTTGATAATAAGAATTATTTATCATCATTATCAATATTTATTGTTAATTATATTTAAATATAATAAACATTTATTGTTATTATATTTAAATATAATAGGATTCCCTAAAATAATAGATAAGATAAATTAAAATGGAACTAAAACTTAAAGCCACATTGAGCCTTATATGGAATTATATCAGGTCCAATGTGAGTCTAATATAATTTCATATTAGGCCTAACGTGGACCGAGAAAGTCCATCAATGAGTTTCTGTAAAATCCACTGATGAATCTAGACTTGTCTCATTAAACCTAATATTTTAGATTCTGTGTGTTTCTGAGATTGCAAGAAGTAAAACGATATTATTTATTATTTATTTCAGTTTCTTGGAAGGTATTAAAATATTATCGAAAGAATCGGCTATCAAATTCAATGCTGGCCTAATATGAATTATATCAGGCTCAACTTGAATTTGATATAGAATTATATTAAGCCCACATCAAGTTTTATATCAGATTCAATCTGATCTTTAAATTTAACGCGGGTTTAATATTTTTTTCATATTATGTACGTTTTTTTTTTTTGTTAATACCTAAGACCGTGCACCTTTTGATAATTCAAAAAATTTTGTTCATCCTTTAGTAAATTTTCGATTTATTATATGTTATGCAAAAAGTAAAATTTATTACCTATCGATTTACCATGAATGGCTCACATTATTATAAAAAAATCAAAATATAAAAAAATCTTTACTCAATTTTATAAATCTATCGTATAATAATCAATTCGATTTTATCCCTAACCAAAGAGAATAAATTTGTGAATATATTGGATAACTCATTTCGGAACCAAAGACTACTATTAATTTAGCTTTGTATTCTCTAGCAATTTCCAGGAGGATCACTAAATTGACGTCGTCGTCATCTCAACAATGGACGGTTAATCTGGTGCCGCATAGGAGTTTCCGTCGGACGGGCGGATGTTAGGGTTTCCTTGCGGGCCTTTCCATCTCCTTCATGACTATATATGTCTCTCATCCGGTCCAAATTCTCCCTAAATTGGCTTCCAAGAAACCTCGGTTCCGATCTCGCGCAGGTAATCGCCCCCCTTCCTTTCCCCTCTCTTATTCGATACTTTCTTCAATTAATTCTTGATCGACTAAACTTGGGATATCTCAAGTTATAAAATAGTTATAATTTTTTTTTTGGGTCTCTTTGGATTGATTATGCTTCTTGTTTCGGGTTTTGTTTTTCCTCTGTGCTTGTGTAAACTAGTTGTTTTATGATTTGGATCCGATGTTGTTTCGTCGTCTTCGTTACTTTTATGTGTGTTTTTATCAAATTTTGATCTGGTTATTTTGTTACAAATTAATGAAATTCGACGATTCTGTCATCCTTGCGTTCGGTTTTAGTCTGTTCTGTGATATGGTATAGTCTTGTTAGGATCTTTGCTCTATGTTGATCTTATATCCCTATACTGCAAACAAGGGTTTGTCGATTTTATGCCGACGGGATGCAATCGCTAATATCCCAACTTATCACACTAATCTAACTCAATAATTTTGCATGTTGACTGTGACGATTAATTGTATTGATATTGAGTTTTCTCTGCTTTGCTTTGATATAATGATGATTATTCGACTATAAGTTCTGGATACGGCTTACTTTAAAAAGTAAGAGAGTAACCTAATGTTTTATTTACATGAGGCTGAGCTTGGTTGCTTAAGACCTCGTCTCTATTTGAATCAATTTTTGTATATCTCAATGCATGTGTTGTTACAAATCCAGTGTTGTTGGCATTAAATCCAAAGCTTTTGCATTGAACTTTGTCCTTCATGTTTCAGTTACTTAGAATAGCAATGAAATGTCACAATCTAACCTCTTCTCTTTTTTTCTGTTTCTAGATGAAATGAATGATGCCATTCTCTTTTGTTACTTGGACTTTTTATTATGCCCATGTGGTTTTTTACTCTTTTTCTTTTTGTATTTTCGATTGCAAACTGGATGAATATGAAGAATAAGGAATCCATCTTTTCATACTTCTCCTTTGAATTTCTTGTTTTTGTGTTAATGAAGAGGAATTCACTTATAGCATATCACGTCTACAACCTTTTTATTTAATGAAGAAACAGTGAAGGCTAGATGGAATATCTATTTGTAATACCAGTTTTGACATAATGCACACTAAACACTGTATAAGTTATCCACTCACCAGCAAGCTATTAGATGTGAGTTCCTCAAATGCTATTGTTGCTTCTTCTTTTAGTAAAGTTTACAATTTGTAGGCTTTCTATCTCCATGTGACATTGTTTGGCCATGCTTCTGGCTATTGCAGAATGTTCACTGGAATGAGACATGTCATTTTTCTTATTGATACTAAAGAATCTACATTACCAGGGCTAGACACTGACAGTTATGAGTGTCAACACAATATCGGTACGGTCCAGCAATCATAGTGATATGTTTTGGTCGTGCCGATTTATTCGGATTGACCCATGAGATTATACTTCAATCTACCTGTGTTAAGAGTATATAGAAGCATTGTTTTTATGCAGACTTCTTGTGTTAACATCTAAAAATAATCATATATTGGACCTTATAAAGGGATCAAGAGAGAGTTTGCCATACAACAAAGTCCTATATTTCGTCTTGTGGGTAAACACTATGTTTTAACAATCTGGTCATGCCTTTCTGATACTTGTTATGTGTGTGTATGATTTTAGAGTACCACATTAAGTTTTTTGTTTGTTAAGCTGATGACTGATGCATGATAGTTCTTAGTAAGTATTTATTATGTATAAATATGCTGTCTGAGAGATTGGAGAAGCATCATGTGCATAACACGAGCAAACTTATTTCATGCTCAGTCTAGTTATTTTGTTAATTGTTACCAGGATATAGCGGCTAGTTTCGTTGAGAACACAAGGCTGGTTTAGGCTTATTTTAGGACTAGGTCGATCATATCGCCGTCATGTTTCATGCCCGTAAACAGTATATATATCTCTGAAATTTTTGAAACCTCATGAAAAGAACCTTCAATTTGATTCTTCTTCCTTGATCATCAAATATAAGAGTCTTATTCTTTTTTGCCACTTTTTGTCAGTCTATCTGAAACAAGAGTTTATTGAGTGTATTTTTTTATAAAAGAAAAGCACAATGTACTCTATTTTATGAAGTTATTTTCCACCTGTTCTATTTGGATTGGTTTACTTATTAAGTGGCTTGCTTTCTGTGAAAAAGGGATATATTAAATTCAACTGAAGTTGTCAGCAGTGCTTTCAACAATTTTATCTGTTCAAGTGGAGGGAGTTAAGTGCAGGTCATCTTTTATGTCTGAACTGGAGTCTCTCTTTTTGGGATCAATTGGGTTACTTGGAGAATATTGTCCGTCATTTAGAAAAAAGCATATATGCTTGTTGGAAGATTTTGCTTATTTGCATCTTGAGCCTTTTCAAGAGACTACTAGTATCCAAGGTTGTAATTCAGAGCCGTTTTCCACTGTAGTCACTTCTCAATACTGTACTGAGGAAAATAGAGTTTTAGTGTCTTCTGTGATTGCCTGACATTTGGTGTTGGAATTCCTATCTAGTGGTGTCGTTATAAGCGAAGATGGCTTTGCAGAATATAGGCGCTTCAAATAGTGATGATGCCTTCTATCGTTATAAGATGCCAAAGATGATAACCAAAATAGAGGGTCGTGGGAATGGTATCAAGACCAATGTTGTGAACATGGTGGACATTGCAAAGGCCTTGCACAGACCAGCCTCTTACACGACTAAGTATTTTGGCTGTGAGCTTGGTGCCCAGTCCAAGTTTGATGATAAGACTGGTACTTCACTGGTTAATGGGGCTCATGAGACTGCCAAATTGGCAGGTCTTTTAGAGAACTTCATAAAGAAGTATGTGCAATGCTATGGTTGTGGTAATCCTGAAACTGACATAATAATCACAAAAACACAGATGATCACCCTTAAATGTGCTGCGTGTGGATATGTTTCTGATGTGGACATGCGAGATAAGCTCACTACTTTTATTATTAAGAACCCACCAGAGCAGAAGAAGTCATCAAAAGATAAGAAGGGAATGAGACGTGCTGAGAAAGAAAGGCTCAAGGAAGGGGATGCTGCAGATGAAGAACTGAAGAAGCTGAAGAAAGAATCCAAGAAAAAAGGTGCCGTATCATCCAAAGAAGGGGTAAGTTCAAAACGTGCTACATCTAAGAAGAAGCCAACAGGCTCAGATGAAGAGCATCCTTCCCCTCCAGATAGTCAAGCTGATGACAATGAGGCAGCTGAAGATGATGAAGATGATGGTGTTCAATGGCAAACTGATACGTCTGCTGAAGCAGCTCGACTGCGCATCCAGGAACAACTTAGTGCTGCTACTGCTGAAATGGTCATGCTTTCGACTGATGATGTAACTGACAAGGCAGTGAAGAAAGACGAAGCTGCAAAATCAGTAGCTGAAGAAATAGAGAAACCTACCACGCATGACAGACTCATACTAGAGATCAAGAATATGTTGAAGAAAGGGTCTAATTCTGGTGAAGTTGGTTCCTTTCTGAGTTCTCTTGCTGGTTCTCATCAGGAGATAATGGATGCATTCTTTGAGGCCATGTTTGAGGGTGTAGGCAAAGGGTTTGCAAAAGAGGTCGAGAAGAAGAAAAACTACCTTGATGCCTCATTAGAGGGTGAGGAATCCCAGCTATGTCTTCTGCGGGCCATTGAGACATTCTGTGGAAAATGCAGTGGGGATGCAGTGAAGGAAGTGGCTCTGGTGGCTAAATGCCTTTATGATGGAGATGTATTGGAGGAAGAATGCATAGTGAAATGGTATGAACAAGGTCTGACTGGTTCAAACAAGAACTCGATTGTTTGGAAGAACATGAAGCCTTTTGTCGAGTGGCTCCAGAACGCCGAGTCAGAGTCAGAGGAGTAATTATGATCTTGAAGGTTATGCTAGTCTCAATTCCATCTGGCGGTGTTCAGCTAATCTACTGTGTCGTGTCTATTTCATGCATGTAGTTTGCGTCTTAAACTTGGTATTGCAGTTTGTATCGGGCTTGATGTTTTGAATTGTTGTATCGAACAGTTTACTTTACTGCGTGCTTTATGTGTTTGTTTCCTATATCGTGGATCCTTACTGCTCGCTTGATAGTTGCATGAAATTCCTTAAAACATTTACAACTTGCTGTTCTGTCTTATCGCCATTACTTATCCTTGATAAAATTTGATTTTAGAGAAGATTAAATGAGTATTGTAAATTTGGGACAAAATAATCTTGAAAATGCATAACAATAACTACAGCAGTAGCAAAATTTTCACTCGGTTAAGGGCAAAGCTAAAAATCAAGAGCATCAACAGATGTAGAGTTCTTTGGAATTCATCTTCATCCACGTTAAATCCCCGCAACTGCGAGTAGCAACATCAGGGGAATTCTCAGCAATGGTGAGTTCCTGCAACACAACAACCACCGGCTTGAGCTTGCAGATTCTCAAGCTTCTTCTCCAGCTCTGTTTCTTGTTCCCTCAGCCGGCCGTTCTCCACCAGTATCTCATCGCGCTCCCTCATCACGCCGTTCAACTCCTCCAGAAGCCGGTGGTTGGCCGACCGGAGACGTACCGCCAGCGACCACAGCCCCGACAGCAGCCCCTGCTTCCTCATCCTCGATCGCCGCGCCGACTCCCTGTTCGACACCATCCTCCTCCTCCTCCTCTCCTCTGCAGCCACCCTCAGCCTCTGCTCTTCCTCTGCTGCAACAAAGCCAGAGAGAGTGGTGGCGGTGAAGTTGAAGCACGGCTTTATGTTGCTAGTGTTGTGAGCCATGAAGGACGGAAGCAGAGTTGACGGTGAGACTGAGAGGCATCCGACGCTGGCGACGTCGCCGGGATGCATGTCCGCAAATTCTGAAAGAAAGCTCTGAGGCCTGAGGGGCGCAGGACACAATTTATAGCGTGGAAGCACCATGAGAGACAGAGAGCCCTGCATTCTCTCGTGAGAAGTCGTCCAATTCCAACTCGGAGAAATTACTTTCTAATAGTAATAGGCAATTTCTTCGAAAAGCCGTATATTTCTGAAGATCGACAACTAATCCACGGCCCTGGTTTGTAATGAGATAGATAATTACTTAGGCAGCCAAAAAGTGGCCAGAGTTCATTAAACTAATGTGGAATCAAACTCACTAAAGCTAAGACTAATCCATATTGTAACATTACTTGAGGTTTTCCATAATTGCAAGATATCTTTAAGTTTGGTAGTGTGGCATTCTAGAAGAATATAAGTACAAGAGGGAAGAAAGTCTCAACAATTTTGATAGAGAATTTTATTTATACAAGTGATTAAAGAATCTTTCCAACTTTTTACCATCTCTTCAATTGTAGGAATTCGATACTAAGTAATTATAGTTAGTTATTTTTACCTAGTCAACACCTTTGTAGGAATCATGGAGAATGTTCAATGCTTGTCTTGGTTAACAAGGAAAAATGTCTTTATATTCTTCTTCTTTGCATTCATAGTAAATTCATCACCAAGCTCATCCAGCCTTTCTCTTCAATATTTCATGTCTCTTGAGAATCAAATAACCATAATTTTCTTTTAATGTCTAGGTACATGGCTCTCCGTCAATTTGTTGGAAAAGAAATATACTAAGGATAAGAAGAAGAAGAAGACTATAAACAAATTTGATGAAGAATCTTATTCTGTGTATTCTTGGCAGGCTGGTTGTATCTTCACATCGCCAAGATCATCGGTAATCAATGTCGAATCTCTTCGTTTCTAGACTTACCAGATGCCAATCATATCTTTTATCAAATCAGACTCCACTTTACCAAATTCATGTAAACTTTTCTTATCATGACTGAGACAAACATTTTGTATATATATTTTTTTCAATTGATCAATAAATCAACAAGAGAGATTTGTTCTTAGTCCAATGTTTTGATGGGGTCGCGCAGTCTAATTCAGTTGGTTTTTATTTCGATCGTATCTACCTATCCAACTTTTGTTTTGAAGGACTGGGTTGCTAACTCAACGGTAGAGTACTCAGCTTTTAAGTGCGACTATGATCTTTTACACAGTTTGATGAAGCAATAAATTGGTCCAGGTTTTTGTTGCCTTCAAGCTGTTCTTTGCTTCTTGGAATATTTAATAAAATATTTACAATTGTGGATAAGAGTGAATCATTTCCCCCCTTTCTGGTAGAACATTTCCACTGTGCTTAGTGTTCTTTTCCTCTAGTCATGATACCAGGAAATGCCTCTTCTGTAGAGTGGATTTTTTTAACCGCTCACCAGCTGCAGATTTAAAGCCTTCATTTTGTTTTTCTAGTAGACTTGAATGCATCCAGACAACTAGAAAAGAAAAGGAATAGAGTTCAAGTATCTATTAATCTTCAACAAAACAAAACAAACAAAACATTTTGAGAGGTTCAAAGTATGCAACCGATGCACTGCAACATAACAAGCTTTTGTCTTGTTTTCACACACCATCTTGATTTCTCCTTTTGACTCCATTTTATTGTCTCCGAAAGTTTCCGACACTCGAAAATTATTGAGAGGCAAGAGGAGGCCTACAAGGTCAAAACATTCCGAGATCAATGAGATGAGATGTTGCATTTCTGTTTATGGAATTTTTAGTTCTGGGCTAACCACACTGTTTTCTTGTTAATTTTCTTTGTTGCATCCTATTTCTAAAAGTAAATCTACTGAAATCTTCATTGGTTGAAGTGCTTTGAGAATTTGGGAAAGAAGAAAGGTCACAAAAAGCATGTAGAAAAGGAGGGGCCAAACTTTGGTGCATTATCTTGGGCAAATATGTGCATAAGAAAGAACAATGATTGGGTCTTCCACCTGGGTGCACATTGTGACCAACATATCTGAACATTGAGTTGACAACCTCTAGCCCAACTCTTTGCACTCTCGCTTGTCGGATTGTTTGTTCCGCAAACCTCCAAATTTACGCGACTCCGACAGCATTGAGTGTGGAACAATACTCACTGAGAATAGTGAGTTAAGTAAAAGACCAAATGTGCCAAGGGATAATGGAGCTAGAAGGCCAATTCTCTAGTGAAAAAGGAGAGTTTGTTCTAAGTCAATCAATTTTATATGATGGTTTTATTCTTTTATAGTTTTTTACATTGACCTTCCCCTCTCTACAACCTTAAAAACATTAGTATAGAACAACAATGCTAACATATTCGATTTGCATAACTTAAACCCTTTACCAAACTCGTCGAAATAGCTTAATTGAAATTGACCACTCGAGAGCATCATTGCACCAGTCTTGTACAACACATAGATCATCAATGGACCATTTGGGTAATTCGATTCCGCCTTTGGCACATGTATCAGATATGCATTAAAGGGGAGTTAGGTGTGTCATTCGATTTGGCTTTAGTAATCCAAAAATCTTTGGTGATGGGCAATCCTCATTTATGCTTAACAGAAACTGATGATGCTTTATATATACTCTCCAGTTTATTGGGAGGTGTTAATGGATAATGAAAGTAGAATTGATCTGCAAGTTCAATTGTAGATCAGAACTAGGAATAGATCCTAAAAGATTGAGTGAAAAAGAAGTTTGTTCGAATCCTGATAAGTTTTCAAAAAGAGCTCAACTTTAGGCAATTAGATTGCCATGAGGAACCAGTGAATCTGCTGCTGCATGTGGTTAGGGAACAAAAGTTGTGAACATGGATCATTTGAAGGTGTTGAATGCCTGATGGTTGTTCTCAGTAAGCATGACAAAGCAGCAAAGAGAAAAAAAAAAGCTTCTATCAAGGTCGGGTTACTCCTATAGCAAATTAAAGTTTGAGAACAAGACAAGCTGCCAGCTTTGTTACAGATGCACTAAATCTCTCCTTTATTGCTAGCTAGCTAAGTAAGATCTTCTTTGTCCCAATACAAGGTCTTTCACAATCCTCGTATTTGGTTTTCTTCAACTGCATGTAAGTATCCGATTAAAGCCAAATCATATCTAAGGGGGCGTTTGGTTTGTATTTTCCAGTCTGTTTTTCATTTTCATTTTTTGTAGAAAATGCGATTTTCTAGAAAACATGTTTGGTTTGCATTTTCCAGCTTCGTTTTCCAGAAAAAAATATAGCGTTTTCTGGAAAACTGGAGAATGAAAAAAAGTCATTTTCCAGAAAACTAAAAAATGTGGTTTTCTGAAAAATGAAAATGAAAAATGACACAAACCAAACGTCCCCTAATTGAATTAATTAAACTTCTTTTTAACAAATCGAATTGATCAAGATTAATTGCCACTAAAATTGAACAAACTAAACTAATATAAAATCGAACTGGATTAATATACGAACCGTCTTGACAGCTAAATTTACTATTTGTTTGATCTGTCTAGCAATTGATCCCCATATATTAGTATCCTAACGTAGCAATTGGAGTTCAGTATTCAGTTAAAACTGAACCGAATCAAAACCAAATAAAATAATTTTTTTTGAATTAATTGAACGACAGAATTATCAATAAAAACCGAACTAATAAAATATCTATTAATTCGATCAAAAAATAAATTAACCGAATTGATGATAAATTTATTGATTACTTAGAGATTTATAGATTTACTTACTTAGAAATTTATCAATTAATTTTTTTTATTTTGATTTATTTAGTTTATTTGGTTTAATCGAATAAAAAATTTCAAAATCAAACCGAATTAATTGATATAACTGATTTTTTAGAAAATAAAATCAAAATTCCAAAATAACCAAATTGAATTTTTAATTTCAGTTCGATCAATTTAATTTGTACGATTTAATTAAACTTTTGCTCACCCTAATCATGATTGTCTTCTAGATTATTTTAGGCATACAATTTGATGTTTTTGACAATATTTTAGATTTCATACATTTCATTCGAAATGTTCATCAGTTAATTTTTTAAATCTTTGAAATATTAGATGTGTTTCATTGTGCCGGAAAGCCGAAAGAGAAAGTTTCAAAGGATAAATCCGAAAAATGGACAATCTTTGACAGAAGTATATCAACTATTACCATTAAGTTTCATATGACTTGAAGTTTATGATTTGAGACGGTTTTGTGAATTGTCATAGTAAGAATAGTATCGTATATTCATCTAATCTCAAGTTGATAGTGCTTTTACTCTCATGTTGATAGAGCTTTTATATTGCTGATAAAATCTATGTAATAGTTCTTATAAATCTACAAAAATTAGAGATGAGTAAAAGTTCAATTAAATCAAACTAACTAATTGAATTTAAAATTTTGATTTGGTTATTTTGAAATTTTGATTTTATTTTCCTAAAAAATTTAGTTATATCGGTTCGATTTTAAAATTATTTATTCAGTTAAATTGAATAAATCAAATTTAAAAAAAAAATCAGTTTATTTAGGGTTGGGTTTTCAATAAAAATTGAAAAATCAAATCGATAAACTATTAATTAATTTAGTAACCAAATTAATTAAATTTATAAGAGATTGATGGATTAGTTAGAGATTTATAGATTTAGTTACTTAGGAATTTACTAATTAAGTTTTTTATATTTTAGTTTATTAAATTTATTCGATTTAATTGAATAAAAAATTTAAAATTAAAATCAAACGAAATTAATTGATATAACAATTTTTTAAGAAAAAGATAATCAAAAATTTAAAATAATCAAATCAAAATTTTAAATTATCGATTTAGTTAGTTTGCTCACCCTTAGTCGGGATTACATGAGTTGAGAGATTTTTTTTATTAGGGACATGAAGCAATAGGATTCTATGGTATCAATTAAATCAGTTTGATTTAATCGATTAAATTTAATTTTAAATTTTAAAATTGACACCAAAAGGATAAACGGAAAGATTGTTTTTTTTAAATCTAAATTAACCAAATCAAAATTCAAAATTAAATTAATTAAATGGATTATGTCAATTTAATAGAGATTTTAATCACCCTTAAATTAATTAAATGAATTATTTCAATTTAATAGAGATTTTACTCACTCTTATCTACACAAATTAATTACTTCTAAAACAAATGATGAATGAAATAGCAATCGAATATGAAACGATCAATCCAATCCAATAGAAGTTTTGTATTGGTTACTAAAATAAACCGAAAAACTTTTACGGCGGACGATCTATAAACCTAATATCTCATGATTGTGGATTTTATTTGGAGAAAAGATTCATATAAATATATTATAGTTAGGGATCAAATCATGAATATTTGAATGACAATTGAACATCCTTTCATGTACCATAGCCTCAAGGACATTTCACTGCTTCTCAATTATACATACAGTGTTCCCACGATGCGTCTTTGATCTTTATAAATTTCCTGGTAGAGAGCTTGCATCACCATGAAAGTGACTCCAAATTGTCCCCACGCACTCCACTACCACACCATCAACTGCTCACTTGTTTAGAATCATATGCTTTTCAACTGAATGGAAAGTTTTTCTCATCAAAGATAATTTTGCTTCCCTGGTTCCAATAATTAAATTTCAATTTCACTGGCACACTACTGTTAGAGAATTATGTTTTATGTGTTAGAGAATTATGTTTTATGTTTTAGTTGGTCCTCTTGAAATTAAGAGACTTTGAGTCTATCGGTTGCATATATGGTTAAATAAGATGGTTGGTATTTAAGATAAGTTGCGATGAAGAGAATGATCTTGCTGAAGCTAGAAGACTCGATCTCTTTCTTAATAACTTATTATTAGACGAAGGCAATACCTTAATAACTGCAATTAATAGTTAATAAGTGCATTTACCTTAAAAGAAAATAAAAGTTTGTGAATTGTTATGTCTTCCCTTCGTAAGTCAAGTTCGAATGTTAGGTATTCTACTTTTCATACTCTTTTTGTAGAATTTAATTAATATATATATTTTTAAAACAATTAGGATTAAATGCCTAAGTTGTCATCCTTTCTTATCTTTTTATTGTGAGAGCAGGAAGGAATTTAAGAGTTATTATGGTGAAACAAAAACACATATATTAGAAACATGAGATATTATATTTATTTAATAATGACTCTTTCTAAATAAGAGGAATATCTCTGAAGATATTTCTTGTTCATCAAATGTAGAACTGCAGCCCCTTCCAAAGAGGCTGCTGGGAATGTGGTCAACTGTATTAACTAAAAGGATGGAAAAAGTCAAATTACAAGTGTTGACATTTAGTCAACACAGCTGCTTGTCGTTGGTGATGATCAGTGGACAACACCATAAGGTGTTTCGTTGGTGGTTAGTGCCCAACACATTGAGGTGTTGACTAAGGTAAAATTGGCTTCAATTCTGTCTCTGGATGTGCACGCACAGTGCCATGGATAAGAAGTGCTGAGCATCTTTTTGCGACTACTCCTCAAATTCAAATTAAAGAGACAACCATCATTTCATTTTCTCTTTATGATGCTCTTTCGTCCCTAGCAAAATTTCAATCATCCAATAAGTGGACAATCTGATATACATACAAAAAAGAAATTAGAGTTCGTCTCCCCTTCACCCAATGAATTTATCACGCCTAGGAAATCAGTAGTGACTATTTTCTTATCTTGGTAAGGAGTAAAATCCTTAAGATGATAACATTTGTGAAATCTTTAATAATCATCCTATATATCATTTTAGTGATGAGTAAAATCTTTGGCATTATCATCTCTTTGTCTTAGTGATGAGTAACAACATCATGACAACTGAAAGATCTATATAAGATGATAACATTTTTTCATGTGGTGAGACTTAACTTGATAAAAATAAAAGCTCTTGGTTTGATTACCTAAGGGATGCAAGCCTTTTACCTAGATTATGTTCCATGAATCCAGATATAAGTGCATTACATATGTAGACCAGCAACTTAAATTGAAGCTATTGGCAAGAAGCACACAGTAAATAGTATGAGGAACAAAGCAGCAGACGCAGAATTTAAAATAAATGTATAAGTTGGGATTCCACCAAATGAACAACACAGGAGTAGGTAATGTCTAGTTTACTAGCTTTGAAACTTTGTATACGAATGAAAATGCAATTTGGAAGAATAATGAATGATACGGGGAGTATAAAAAATTTTCACAGGTACAATGGGATGGTCATTCGACGTGTTGAGCTGGGTTAAAGTAGAGAAAGGTTAATGAGAATTTCTTTTCGACTGAGCCAATCCAACCGTCTTCCTGCTAGAGCCGATTAACAGTCCGCCTCGTAAATGCCGACTCGTCAAAGCCAACCGGCTAAAGCCGACCGACAGTCTACCCGTAAAAGCCGATGCACCTCCACTCCGATCCAACGTCTCTCCCAAACCCAAATATCAAAGCGTTCTACTACATGAACTGATGTAACATATATAATAGTATGGTATAACATGGTATGATCCCCAAAAGATCTCGAAAGTACAAGACATGGGGGACATGACCTTCTGACAACTAGACGTGACATACTCTTTATTATAAATGTGACATCCTGTTAAAAGTATTTCCTATAAAAAACTGCTCTCAAAGGTCAAGGAAAGGGGTGCATGGCTACATTTTTACATACACATATATGCATTATTCTAGTACACTGTTTATCTTCTTCATTTTTAACATTGCAAGAGATCTGACTTGATCATCAGAATAAAAGATCCGGGCAGTCCAGTATCCATTCTAACCCCTCCCTCACTCTTTTACTCTTCCTAGGCTATTCTGACGACGGGGACAACCCACCCTCATTTTCTTATTAGTCAATATCAAAGACAGCACACACCCCTCTTTCTCAGGGTCATGAAGGCTCGGTCAACATTGCATCCACCTTATCGGTACTCTTAACCTTCACCGATTCTGGACAGAATCAATGAATGAGCACAATAACGTGCCTAACTTGTTTCTGAGATGAAATTGCACTAAAAGCATAGTTGGTATCCTCCTTACCCATCAAAATGAATCAATTGTGGAATTCGAGTAGCCAAAATTCTAACTAAAGATCAGGAAGCATGGGCGATACCCATTTCATGACAACATATGGACTCAAGGTCAAACAATTGTTTCCATAACAAACTTTATTACAGTAATTCAAATAAATAATTTTTAGTCTGAACTCCAAAAATCAACAATATTACAAGCCACAATGATTCAAATTGGTGTTGGGAACCAATAGAATCTTAAACATCCGTCTGTTGGTGACTTGTTGAGCAACAAACAGAGGTTCAATTACACTACACTTTTAACTTGGTATGAAACAAGAGAAATGAGACACCATAACTGCATAATCTAGAAAAGCTTATTTACCAGCACTAAGCATCCGGTAAAACTTCAAAATCATACCTGAGCTGCAGTTCCTCATACCTCGTGTCCTTCAATTTCTCATGTTCCGAATCCGCTGGCAACTCAAATCGACAAAGCGGACATGTGTTCCGAATTTCCAGCCAAGGCAAGATGCACTCCTTATGATAATGGTGGGAACAAGGCAGCCGTTTGACTATCTCATTCACCAAAATCCCATCTTTACACACTGCACAGACTGCATTATCGTTTGCTAGATCCTCTTCTGTGAAAATAACTGAGGGTAGGCCTTCAATCACCGTTTTGGAGGCAGGACTACACTTGGCGTGGCTATCATGATCGGCCAAATGCTCAAATAAGACTTCGTAGGCCTCCTCGTTATCAGACGTATAGACAAATTCATCTGGTTCATCGACATAATATGCTTCGACATCCACAGAGTCCATTTCGTTTCTGCCCAAACTGTAGGCGGACAAGAGCACCTCCCATCTCGCCCCGTCTCCCTGATCCCCAGGTTCATCGTTAACCAAATCCCTAACCTCTTCAGATCTCTCCTCTTCGCCGATGATTGTAACCCCAAGACCGTCCCTTTCTTCGATGCGTCCGTCGACCTCCTCCCACTCGAAATCCTCGTTTTGCTCCCTCCTGTTTTCGCCCAGTTGGAGGCATTCCCAGCGGCACGGAAGTCCTAGATCACCATAACCTACCAGATCAAGCTCTTCGCAATCTTCGAGATCTATTTGCTGCCCGTCCGATTCCGAATCCGATTCGAAACCGACAAGTCTTGGACCTTCAGAATCGATCTGGAGGGCCCTGGGGAAACCGATCGGAGGGGTTCCGATGAGGAAATCATCCGTAGCCCAGTCATACTCGTGCCCAGCAAAATCCGTGTCGGGGAGACGCTCTGAAACCCTAAATCCAGACATGTCAAGGGGTCGCGGAATCGCCGGAGAGGAGCGGAGTCGAGGAAAAAGATCGACGACGAGGACGTCGGAAACGCTCGCCATTGATATGTTTATATCGCCTCGCCGCCGTGACGATCTAGAGAGACGGGGCGAGCGCTCGAAGCAAAACGCTCGCTCCTCCCTACGGAATCGAAGCGACCGGACCGCTTTTCAAGGAAAGAGAAGGGGGGAGGTTGGTAGGCACACGGACAGCGCGTGCGGAGTCGTAGGCTCTGAACAACGCTATTACGAGCCGCTCCCACCGACACGGTCGCACTTGAAATTGTCTGATGCACGAGTTTCTGCTGTGTCGCCACATCTAACAAACGGCAGGTTGACTTCCACGTGGTGTCTTTGTATTGGTTTGTTTACATCACTATTTGCCACGTTGGTCAAGAAAACGTTACAAATGACGGAGGAGCGACAGCTGATCCCGGCCTGAAGGCACGTGACTTGCGATCAGGAGACCGAAGCGGGTGCCAGCTGTCTGTGCATAGGCTGAGCGTCACGTGTGCTCGCATCCTCGATGATGATCTGGGCCCACAGCATTCGAGTTTGAATTTTGAAGGAATATCCGGTGAGGATACGTATGAAATCATGAAAATACGATTTAAAAAAAATATAAGAGATTTTTTTAATTAAAAAAATGAGTTTCAAAAGTAGGTAGAGTAACGAGGGAACGATAAAAGAAAAAGAAATAGTGACTTGTGGGCAGATCTGATGATAACGTTCTAACAAATTGTATTTATTTCCTTTGTTTCGCGGTCGTTAGAAAGTGCTTTTGCGAAGACTTTGATATATACGGGCAACGAAGAAGCAATGTCCTAGATTAAAATTTAATAAATATAATTTTTTTACATATTCAATCTTTACATATTTTTTTACAATATTGTTTATCTACTTCATATACTTTGTCGGGATCTAATTTAAGCATCGAAGTGTAAAGTCAGGATAACCCGATCTTGCCCTGATGCTCTATCTGTCTTTCTTCATCTTCCAGTAGCCTTGTAGGCTTTATTGATGAGAGACTCTTTGCTACTTTCGATCTCATCGATGGCTCGTCCTCTGAGATCTCAACACGAGATCCGAATACATAAATGCAAGAAACATTGACGGAGGGGTGACAGAAATACCTCACATCTTCCCGTTCTATATATAGAGAATTGATTTGCTAAATCCGCGTACATGTGGGCAAGGATGATGGAAAGCACCTTAAGTCATATCTATTAGAAAAGTTTTATTTTTTAAAAAAATCAAAATTTTCTCGAATAAATCTTGAATTCTTATAATATACTTCATAAATATTTAAATATTTTTCGTTTAAACACTATAACCCAAAAGACACTACTAAACTTTTAGGAGAAATCTTATTAACTTACACCCACTATAATCGAACTCTTAAATCTTAAAATTTTAAACGTTAAGTACTTATAATATACTCGATAAACATCTAAAAATTTTTTGTTTAAACACTATAATCAAAAAGGACTACTAAATCATGAAGAAAATCTTATTAGCTTAAATTCATAATAATCCAACCTCTAAATCTTATAATCTTAAATCTTAAATATATCAAAAAAAAATTAATAAATTAAAAAAATAAAAAATTCTGCACGCTTGGATATATATTTATGTGGATGTTTTTAATAAGTTATCATTATAAAAAATTATTTATAATTATTTTACAAAACTTAAATGCAAGAAACATTGATGGAGAGTGATGACAGCAACACCCCACCTCTTCCCGTTCTTCCATCCCATCGGTGCAAGTGTAAAAAAAGACTTTAGCTGCTTAGAGCATCTCGGATTTTTCCCTTCCGTACTTCATAATTTGCTCTTTGTTAATGTGTCAACGGACTGGGGAGCGAGAGCCATAAACAAAAGTAATGACAGGGAGAATAAAAATGAAAAAATAAAAATTATAGTAAATGATATGATATGACGTGGCACTTTATATGTACACGATCGATTATCGCTTGGACATCATCGGCAGCCTTCGGCCGCCGTCCCGAATCAAACTATATCTTGGGGGGTACAGTGAACCCGTTAGAGATCGTGCATATAAGGTGCCACATCATTCACTATGGTTTTCACTCTCTCATTTTCACTCTCTCAATTATTTTTCATAAATAAATTGAATCGAATTTTATGGTGTTCAACTTTGTTTAATAAAATAATCAAACTGAGAGTTTAAAATGAGTTAAATTTTTTAAAGAATTGTTCAAGTATTGATTTATTTTGTATGAGTTTTAACTTATTTGAAATTTAATTTGAGTTTGGTTAGTTTAGATATTGTCGAACTCTTAATTCAATTTTGATTTGAGTTTAGTTTGAGCTTGATTCATTTAGGTACATATTGATTGATTATTAGGTTTGATGATTTAAACCTATTTGTTTATTATATTTTATTATTATTTTTATTTCGTGAACAAATAAGAGATCCTCTGTTCCTAAACTCTCTATGTCCCGTGTTCGATCGCCAATCGGACATCACCGGTAACATTCGGTCGTCGTCCCAAACTAAACTATATCCTGGAGGATACGATGAACCCGTCATGGATCGTCATAATTGCAATCTTGTCGGATTCACTGTTGAATCAGACGAGATCACAATTGTGGCGATCTCGACCGATTCACCGTTCCCCAGGATATCGTTTGATTCGGGACGATAATCAGAGACCATTGGTGGTGTCCAATCGGCGATCAGATGAGTCGTCAGTCATTGTCGATGATTGTGTGACACGGGGATAAAGGAGTTCGGGAAAAATGATCTCATGTGATTGTTCACAAATATTATTATTAAAGAATTAAACACATATGCGTTTAAGTTTATTTATTAAGTTTAACTAATTGTCCAAGCTTATTTATTTAATTAATTTTGTATATATTTAACGAACATAAATAAATTCTTAGCAAATTGAATTTCAAATTGATCCACTAATATTTGATTCATTTACCATAACAAGAGGAGCCATATTTTCACTCTCTTATTTTTCAACTAGAGCCATAAAAAAAACTCCTTAGTGTAAATTGTCTTAGTTGAATTTACAAGGTGTTTCTTAGTGTTGCAGTAGATAAAACAATTAAGTTGTGTTTGGTTAGGGTAATATAATTTAATTTGTAATGTAATTGAGCTTGTAATGCAATTCAGATTACATGTTATTACCATTTTAATCCAGATTACAAAATTTTTACTAATTTTTATAATAAAAATTATATTATATTACAATTTTAAAACTATAACAAATAAAATAATTAATCAATACTAGTTACATTGGTTGATACATACTTGTTAGATTTGAGAGTTTTCAATTTTTTTATTTAAAGATTTTTTTGATCGTTTTAACTTTCTTAATATTAAATTTAAAAACCGATTCGTATAGGATTTTTTTTCCCAACCTCATATTACAGCTCAGAAACTCGATTCGAATCCGCAGTCCTGACATATCAAAATATCCGAAATCAGAATCTGAATTTTCGGATCTAACTCATCCAGTTAGATTTGATCACGAAATTACCTATTCAAAATCCAATTTTTGATACATCCACTCTTAATCTTAAGAGTCTCAGGCGGGTTACAATTTGATTCATAATTTATCATATTTCGTCATCATTTAAAATTATTATTATTCTAATAAATATTTAAAAAATAATTTTATTAAAATATATAAAAATACCGACGTATCTCCTATGATATTATAAGAGTAGAATGAATCACCAAGAATTTTTAAAATAAAAAATAAAATTTCTTCTCCCACCGAACAATTAAAATTATGGATCTAATGGTCGTGTTTTAAATCACACTTATATAAAAAACGGTTACAGATCTGAACAAAATATTTTTGTATTCTGTATTAAAAAAAACATAAAAATGTCAATCTGATTAGGATGCTAAAGTTTTTCTTAGGAGACTAGGATTCAAGTTTTGACAACTATATATATATATATAATTTTAGTTTAAATTTTAAATTTGAATTATAATATTTAATTTAAAAATAAATAATGTTGGAAATTTATTCCTTCATTAATAATTCCGAATATATCTCCTCGGTATTTTACTTAGTTGATTCACAACCGTCGGAACTTCCGGAAGGTTGCTTTCAGAGGAAGCAAACTGATTGGTATTTCACGTCGAGGCTAGTGTTGGACACTATCTCCGTAAAATGATATTGCTCCGCTACTGGTGCTCACGGATAGCAGCAATTCGTTTCCAAGATACAACGACGTCGTCTCGGAATAATAGCACTTCAAATTCCGAGACCGGCGAACCTTCCGTAAGCTTCTCGGACTCTCGATGCAGAAGAGGGAGGAGTGCAAATGCTTATAGATTGCAATGCTTGAATAAATGAAATGATCTAGTGGAGGGTTCTATTTATATTGAGTGAAGAGGTAAGTACCCTTTGGTTCGGACAGATCTGGACCGTTCATAACGAAAGGGTATAACCCTTTAAAGGTCATTTAATCTCGTCCCTTGATCTGAAGAGTTATAACTCTTCAGATCCATCTTGATCTCGGCCGTCAGCTTAGAACATTTAATCCGACGCCTCAGATCCATTCTCCCTCTTTACATTCAGATCTTTGATCCGACGCTCCAGATCGCACCTTCTTGCGATCTGTCTAGATCTTTGATCCGACGGGCACCATTGAGCGTATCTTGAACAATTAATTTCTCATTCACCCTTATTCGATTTTGAGCAAATAAATAGTCCAGATTTATCTACGCGAAACGTAGATTTCGATTTTGAAGTCAAACTTGACTTTCAACGATCGATGACATCAAAATCGTATCCAACAATCCCCATATGAATGGAAATTAATACATGTATTGCATGTATGCATGCTGACACTTTACAAGAGTCCAATCGATAAGTCAATGCATCGGGAAAGGTAGCTTGTGGCTTTGAACCTTCCGTAGTGGAATGCTATCGAGCATACTAGGCTGCGCAGTGAACGTAATGTCTTGAACTGCTCAGCTGTTGGTGTATACTTAGACAATAACACCCACACAGAGACTTATCTCACCCACTTTTAGTTCTCATGGTTGGTTCTGTTTCGGCCATGGACACCATTTTGGATTCATAAGTGTTTTATTGAAGCGACCTGTCTTCACACTCACATAGGTGACACTTCTATCAAGAGTATCTAGGTGACACTTCTATCAAGAGTATCCTACCATACTTCGCCTTAAAGGTATAGAAGTCATTAAAAGCATAAGTTTATCCTCACTACATGTGGTAGGACAACACCAAATCATCCTAGGATTGGAATAGTAGAGATAATTATTTCTCTTGTGCTGTTACACAACTTTTGTAACTTCGTTGTCTCATTGAACCAAAATCTTGGGATCTCCAGTCAACAAGGTTGGGTTACCGCTACAGTTGTAAAATACGGTAATTCAAAAATCCGGACTAGAAAATTTTTCAAAATTTTTCCGGATAAAGTCTAGGGTTTCCGGCCCTACGGGAGGAGCCCCAAAGGGCTTTATTGTAAAAACTTAAAACTTATCAAGTGTTTCGGGTAAACTCTTAACTTATGAAAGGATAAATAATCTAAACTTAGGAGTATGATATGAAATACAATAATTTGGAGGGTTAAAATGACTAAAAATCTTACTCTAATGTTAAAGCTTGAATTTGGGAGAATGCAGGGGCTTTTCTGCAAAAGACTCCCCCCTCCCCTTTTTATTACATCCTTTTCCCAAGCCTTAGCCGCAGCCGCAGCCACAGCCGATCGACTTTCCTTCTTCCTCCCCTTCGCGTTCCTCCCTTCTCGCGAACCCTAGCTGCCGCCCTCTCTCGATCCACAGCCGATGCCTTGAGTAATGATCGTATTTGATTTTGTGTAATGATCGGTTCATGTTGATGCTACGAATTCTCATTTTGTGTTTCCCATTAGAATTTGGACCTGGGATCGGGGAAGACTACCGAGGAAGAGAGGATGGTGTTCTTGAAGGTGGTTTTATTTAATCGGGCGGATCTCATCTATTTGTGTCAGATTCACATAGAGGTGTGGCCAGATTCATCAATTATAGGCTGAGTTCATCAGCAGTGCCAATTCAGGTGAGATTGCATTAGGTAGGGTTTGTATTTAGATGGATACCTCGGTTCAGGATGGTGATAGATTGATAGGGATGAGATTTTTGCTCAGATTTTGATTTCACTACCAAAGTTCTATTTTTCCGGAATTGTAAGGTGGGATATGATGTTGTGAGTTAAATCATTATGGATATGTTTGTATGGTTCTGATTTGGAAAGTTAATTGGTATAGGTTTGACTTCCCTAACCTTGTATTATTTGAAGGTTGCCATGTGGTGATAGGTGGAGGTAGAGATCAGTTTTGTAATAGATGGATTCTCATGTTGGATTGATGTTGATTAAAATAAAGGAATTAGTGTATGGTTTGAATTGTGGTTCGGGCTTGCTCTTGTTGATCTAGTTGCTGGTGCTATGGGATACATTGTATCTTGATCAGAATATTCTGATACATTGTGGGATAATTAGGGGCTACTTATTTAATTGTGATTAATTAAATAAACGGGGCAATCAGGACGATCCTAATAAAATGAGATAACGCGTTTAGTTATAAATTATGTATTATTATAGCTAAACAATATGTCTTTGATACAGGGAATCGAGTGGATTTTTCATTTGCTGATTATTGGACAGGAGGTCCTTTTCTGATACAAGATTCTTCTATTGGAGGCGGGTACCCTTTGACTTATCTTTTAGATATTGTCATATTGCTATGCGTGGCTTGTTATAAATAACAGTAACATTGTATGCTATATCTGCCTTAGTATACCTGTATTTGATACATGCTGCTTAACCTTGAGGTTATCTCCCGTTTAGATTCATACAATCTTGATAGTTGCCATGTATATATATATATATATATATATATATATATATATATATATATATATATATATATATATATATATATATATATATATATATATATATATATATATATATATATATGCATAGATGTAGTGATATGTTCCCTCTTGCGTTTTGACATGGATAGATCACTGGTTACTTTTTCAGTATACCTAGTAGATTACTTGTATCCCATGATATAGGATTCAGACCTATACCTAGCACACTGAGGTGTTAGTTGAGGACTTGGTGAGTGTTATATGTATTTGGATCATGCACCATCCTTGCATTATTGCATGCTGACGATCATCGACTCCTATGTAGTCTGAGCCCATCGTCAGTTACATGAGGATATGCACACACATCCACTCAGGGGTAGTGGCTACCATAGGGTGTGTGCATTTGCCATGTATTGCTTCGCACAGTCACTATTTGGAGGGTGGTTCCGGTGCGTGGTAGCAGTCAGAGATCCTTTCTCGTCCTGAGACACGAGAATATGAGAGCTAGACTCCCCCATTGCTTGGGTAGGAGAGAGACCTCCGCCAGCATCCTGTCCACTCGGTCACTCAGGAGCAGTGATAGCAGGGTGCGTACAGTTGTCATAGCTCTACCCTTTCAGACGTCCATTTATGACAGGTGGACGATGATCTGACTGGTGTCAGGGGTGACACATATCATTGCACCATGTGCATATTTTGCATCGTGCATTGCTTGCTGCATTTGATTGATGCATTATGATTGACATGCATATACCGGATTCCTATTTACCATGGATTATGTGTTATATTTGTTCTTTAGGGATTTATTCCACCCCTCTGCGGGATAGATGGATTCTAGTATGTACCTACATTCAGTACCTTTAGTGTATGTCTTTCTATTGTTCATATGAGACTGTATTAGCGTAGACTCTTATTGTTAGTATAACCTACTATGCATATCTGTTAGGTATCCGCTGAGTTTATGGACTCACACCGTTGCCATATGTTTTTATTTCAGGTTGAGATACTTGGAGTCGCCAGAAGAGCCCAGCAGCCAGTCCCTACCCATCGCGACCGCAGGATTTTATTTTATACTTTATAGTGCATTGTTTTATATTCCTTTTAGCGATTTGTATATGTCATATGTGTCGTGTACCCTAAGGGGTTTTTGTGTATTGGTTGTTTCATCGTAAGTCGGACTGGTCCGCAGTCAGGAATGATTTACCATGTTGGTTTTTATGTCCTGTCTTGATTTTTAGGCCTGAGGCCAAATATAAACTGCGTGGTTGTGATATATATGTTGTGTGTATGTGTAAATTGTCCGTCGGACAGGGAAGGTGTTGTCCGATTTTCTATTGGACCAGCGGCTCCTAGGTCTCGGGGCGTGACAACAGTCATTTTTAGTTGTAGATTTTCAATCTCATTCCTCTTGATGAGCAGTATACTTGATCTCGATTTAGCCCCTTCGTTAGGGGATCTGCCAAATTATCCTTAGATTTGACATAATCGATTGCAATTACTCCGTTCGAGATCAACTGCCTAATGGTATTATGTCGACGATGTATATGTCGTGATTTACCATTATACATACTACTCTGTGTCCTTCTAATTGCCGATTGACTATCACAGTGGATAAGTACGGCGAGCACAGGTTTTATCCAGCTCGGAATATCTTCCAAGAAATTCCGCAACCATTCAGCTTCTTCAGCTGCTTTATCAAGTGCTATAAACTCGGATTCCATTGTTGATCGAGCTATGCATGTTTGCTTGGTGGATTTCCAAGATACTGCTCCTCCACCGATCGTGAATACATATACACTAGTGGATTTGGCGTCTTTTGTATCGGAGATCCAATTAGCATCACAATATCCCTCCAAGACTACGGGATACTTTCCGTAATGTAATCCGTAGTTCATAGTATATTTTAAATATTTAAGAACTCGCATCACTGCTTTCCAATGGGTGTCGTTTAGATTGCTCGTAAAACGACTCAGTTTGTTGACCACACAAGCAATATCCGGACGAGTACAGTTTGTGAGATACATTAAACTGCCAATTATCCGGGAATATTCCAATTGCGATATGGGTTCACCATGGTTTTTCGCTAAGTGTTGACTTAGATCCATAGGTGTTTTTACAGTAGAGAGATCGTATGCATTGAATCTTTTCAATACTGACTGTACATAATGGGATTGTGTTAAAACCATCCCATCGGACGTCCTGAGAATTTTAATTCCCAATATGACATCTGCTCGACCCATATATTTCATGTAGTAACTATTGGTCAACATTTTCTTAGTACTCATGATGACATCATGATTACTTCCCATTATGAGCATGTCCTCTACGTATAGACAGACGATTATATAACTCTCAGGTGTGCTTTTGACATAAATACATTTGTCACATTCATTTATTCTGAATTCGTTTGACAGCATTATTTTGTCAAATTTTTCGTGTCATTGCTTTGGTACTTGTTTAAGTCCGTACAACGACTTAACAAGTCGACACACCTTTCCCTCAGTTCCAGGAGCTATAAACCCCTCGGGTTGCTCCATGTAGATTTCTTCTTCCAACTCACCATTTAAGAACGTAGTCTTAACATCTATTTAGTGTATTTCAAGGTCATACAATGCTGCAATGGCTATCAGCACTCGTATGGACGTAATCCTTGTCACCGGTGAGTAGGTATCGAAGTAATCAAGGCCTTCCTGTTGCTTGTACCCTTTAGCTACAAGTCTGGCCTTATACTTGTCAATCGATCCATCAGCTTTATACTTGCGTTTTAGTATCCACTTACAACCTAATGGTTTAGTACCAGAAGGAAGGTCTACTAATTCTCAAGTATGGTTATTCATGATGGACTCGATTTCACTATTGACAGCTTCTTTCCACAATGGGCCGTCAGGACCAGAGAGAGCTTTGCTTAGTGTTCTTGGGTCCATTTCTGACATGAATGTCATGAAATCCGGCCCGAACGATTTCTCAACTCTAGCCCGTTTGCTCCGACGTGGCTCTTCGCTTTGATTGTCAATAGCCCTTTTATGACAACTAAGTTCTGGAATATTATCTTTGTTAGAACTTCCGTTGTCATTATTTTGAATGTTTTCCTTCTTATTTGAAAACACGTCTTCAAAAAATATTGTATTCCGAGATTCTATGGTTGTACCCACGTGAATATCAGGAATGTCTGACTTATGAACTATGAAGCGATATGCACTACTGTTTTGGGCATATCTGACAAATATTGCATCGAACGTTTTAGGTCCGATCTTAACTTGCTTTGGCTTAGGTACTTCAACCTTTGCTAAGTACCCCACACTTTCAAGTATTTGTACGATGGCTCGCGGCCTTTCCATAGTTCATATAGTGTTTTATCATTTTTCTTGTGAGAGATTTTGTTGAGAATGTGGTTTGCTGATAATATGGCTTCCCCCCACAAATTCTGGGGTAAGTCTGAATTTATCAACAAGGCATTCGTCATTTCCTTTAGTGTCTGATTTTTACGTTCGGCAACACCATTCGATTGAGGTGAGTAAGGTGCCGTTGTCTGATGGATAATTCCAGATTTTGAACAGAATTCATCAAACGGTACACCATATTCTCCACCTCTATCTCTATGAATTATTTTAATTCATTTTTCAAGTTGATTTTCAACTTCCGTTTTATAGGTTCTGAAAGCTTCCAGGGCTTCGTCTTTACTTCTTAAAAGAAAGACATAACAGAACCTCGTGCAGTTATCGATAAAAGTAATGAAGTACTTTTTACCTCCTCTACTTTGCACGAATTTCAAGTCACATAGATCACTATGTATTAATTCTAGAGGTGTCGTTGACCTTTCCACCGAATGAAAAGGTAGTCTCGTCATTTTCGCTTCCACGCACACTTCGCATTTGTGTGTTTCGTCAACATCGATGTTCGGTAATAAATTTAGTTTGACGAGACGTTTCAGAGTATTATTATTGACATGCCCAAGCCGATCATACCATAAATTAAAACACTCAACAACATTGCTGGAAGCTTTTAATTTATTACCATCAAAATTACGGTGTACAATCATTACAACCATCTTGAACAAATTTTGTTCTAAATACCCTTTTCCTACGAAGACACCGTTCTTCGTAAGCACAAAGTTGTTGGATTGGAATACTAGTTTGAATTCGGCTTTAACAAGTGTCGATCCTGAAACTAAGTTCTTCCTGATGTCGGGAACATGGAGCACATCAATGAGAGTTAGCTCCTTCCCAGACGTCATTTTTAGAACAACTGTCCCGAGTCCAACAATTGAGGACGTCGTGGAATTGCCCATATAGAGCTTTCTTCCACTTATCGGGGTGTACTTGGAGAACATCGCCTTGTCCGAACAGACGTGGCGGGTTGCTCCAGTATCGATCCACCACTGCTTCGGGTTGTCCACCAAATTGGCTTCGAACACGACCGCAGCGAGATCCAGAGTGCTGAGATCTATGTCAGCGGAGGTTGCGACTTGGTTCGCAACATTCTTCTGGCTCTTGGTTGTCTTCTTCGGCCGTCTGCAGTCTTTGGACATGTGTCCTGACTTTCCACAATTGTAGCACGTGCCCTTGAACTTTTTGCCTTGAGCCTTCTGGTTCGGTTGCTTCGGCTTCTTCGCTTTTGGTTCCGTCAGGTTGGACATCTTGTCGACTGTCCGCTTTGTTCCTCTAGAGTCGGATAATTTTCGATTATCCTCCTCTATTCGCAGCCGCAGGATGAGGTCTTCAAGTCCCATCTCCTTCTGCTTGTGCTTTAGGTAATTTTTGAAATCCTTCCATGACGGAGGGAGTTTCTCGATTACCGCAGCAACTTTGAATGACTCGTTCAGCGTCATTCCTTCGGCGTCCAAATTATGCATTATCAGTTGCATGTCTTGAACCTGAGACGTGACGCTCTTAGAATCCACCATTTTGGAATCCAAAAATCGGCCGACGATGAATTTCTTCAGTCCGGCGTTTTCAGTTTTGTATTTCTTCTCCAGCGATTCCCACAGTGACTTAGCCGTTTCCATTATGCAATATACGTTATATAGCGCATTGTCCAACGCATTAAGAACATAATTGCGGCACAGGAAGTCTCCGTGTGACCACGCATCGCGAGCAACCTGGCTCCCGGAATTATTTTCTGTAACGGCTGGTGGGTCTTCACGCAGGAACCGTACAAGGTTCAGCGTGGTTAGGTAGAACAACATCTTTTGCTGCCATCTTTTGAAGTCAGCTCCGTTGAATTTCTCCGGCTTCTCGGCGTGAGGGACGGCGGTGGGTATATCGTTGATTTTGAAGTCGGCTCGGTTCGACTTCTCGGCGTGAGGGACGACGGCGGTTGGTACATCGTTGACTCTGGCCATATCAGTTTGCCGAATAACTTTATTATAGAGCGGATTCTCTCAACTTGGTGTGGTGGTGCAGTTGGTTACTATTTCAAATTAACATACAAGAGGTCTCTAGTTCGAATCCTCTTGACGTCAATTATTTTATAATAATTGCACCAATATCGTTTTACGATGTTGGAAATTTATTTCTTCAATAATTCCGAATATATCTCCTCGGTATTTGACTAATTGCACCAATATCGTTTTACGATGTTGGAAATTTATTCCTTCAATAATTCCGAATATATCTCCTCGGTATTTGACTTAGTCGATTCACGGCCGTCGGATCGGAGGAAGCAAACTGATTGGTATTTCACGTCGAGGCTAGTGTTGGACACTATCTCCGTAAAACGATATTGCTCCGCTACTGGTACTCACGGATAGCAGCAATTCGTTTCCAAGATACAACGACGTCGTCTCGGAATAGTAGCACTTCAAATTCCGAGACCGACGAACCTTCCGTAGGCTTCTCGGACTCTCGATGCAGAAGAGGGAGGAGTGCAAATGCTTATAGATTGCAATGCTTGAATGAATGAAATGATCTAGTGGAGGGTTCTATTTATATTGAGTGAAGAGGTAAGTACCCTTTGGTTCGGACAGATCTGAACCGTTCATAACGAAAGGGTATAACCTTTTAAAGGTCATTTAATCTCGTCCCTTGACGTCAATTATTTTATAATAATTGCACCAATATCGTTTTACGATGTTGGAAATTTATTCCTTCAATAATTCCGAATATATCTCCTCGGTATTTGACTTAGTCGATTCACGACCGTCGGATCGGAGGAAGCAAACTGATTGGTATTTCACGTCGAGGCTAGTGTTGGATACTATCTCCGTAAAACGATATTGCTCCGCTACTGGTACTCATGGATAGCAACAATTCGTTTCCAAGATACAACGACGTCGTCTCGGAATAGTAGCACTTCAAATTCCGAGACCGGCGAACCTTCCGTAGGCTTCTTGGACTCTCGATGCAGAAGAGGGAGGAGTGCAAATGCTTATAGATTGCAATGCTTGAATGAATGAAATGATCTAGTGGAGGGTTCTATTTATATTGAGTGAAGAGGTAAGTACCCTTTGGTTCGGACAGATCTGAACCGTTCATAACGAAAGGGTATAACCTTTTAAAGGTCATTTAATCTCGTCCCTTGATCTGAAGAGTTATAACATTTAATCCGACGCCTCAGATCCATTCTCCCTCTTTACATTCAGATCTTTGATCCGACGCTCCAGATCGCACCTTCTTGCGATCTGTCTAGATCTTTGATCCGACGGGCACCATTGAGCGTATCTTGAACAATTAATTTCTCATTCACCCTTATTCGGTTTTGAGCAAATAAATAGTCAAAATTTATCTACGCGAAACGTAGATTTCGATTTAGAAGTCAAACTTGACTTTCAACGATCGATGGCATCAAAATCGTATCCAACAAATAATACACATAATACTTACATGAGTATCATAAGAAAAAGAAAATGTTAAAATTTATATATGATTTTGATAAGTTGTGCATTATGAATGAGTGTCATGTTTCTAAATTGAATTTAGATATCCCAGTTATTAAATTATTTTTTTATTTTTTTATTTAGGGATTAAACGAATAAAAATTTTATTTTTAGTATTTAAGACTTTAGTTATATATATAATATTCAAGTTAAAAAAATTAAAAAAAATATATAGATGTTCATATGACATATGAGGTATGATATTTTAGAAAAGGTATCAGGTATGATATTTTAGATTTAATTTTTTTTTATTTTAAAAAATATTAAATACCTAAATATTGATGTGTCTATGTCATTCTAGACACCTCACGTATTTATTATAGAAGGACGAGTAACTAATTCTCGCATGAATTGATTGTTAATGTGTGATGTGTTATCATCTTAAGATTTGAGGGTTAAAATTTGACAAAGTTAATATGTCCATTTTCTTCATGTACTAGCCACATCATCCAGATTAGTCTTCTATATGATTTATTTTTTCTATGTTAATTTTGAGACGAATTAATAAAGAATCGTCTTTTACCCTTAAAAAAATAAGTGACTAACTGACTATTACAACCAAAAACTGAGTAACTAACTGGACCGGCGGTCGACTGCTGGTCCCGCGGATTTTATTAAATTGAAACAGTACGCGGCAACGGGTCAACGATTATCGGATCCATTGTATCAGTTGCGGGCCTTATTCGGATCCGAGGTCGGGTCTACATCCAGTTGCCATATCGGATCAGGTACGCTCGGTTCTTTCCCCAACCCTGGTCCTCGCTTCTCTCCGGCGTCGCCGCTTCGTTTTGTTCGCTCGCTTGGTCCCTTTCCTCCTGTATTTCTCCGGAGCCATGAAGGTTCCCATGGGTCCTCCCCCTCCTCGAAACCCTACCCTCGAACACTCTAATGGCGAGCCTGCTCTTGCCCAGCACTCGCAGTTCAGTGCGAATCAGGAGGGAGCTTGCGCAGCGGAGTCCACCGTTCCGGAATCTGAAGCAAACCCCAGCTCTTCCTCGGATACCACTGTTACCGAGCCTGAAGTGAAGATTGTTGAGAAACCTAGCCCTAGTGTTTCTTCCTCTTGCTCCTTTGGATCTCAAAGCGACAAACTACCTGTTCCTTACTCGATCCCAACGTGGAGCGAACCTCCTGGGCACCCTTTCCTCCTTGAGGTCCTTAAGGATGGTATCATCATCGAGCAACTGGACGTGTGAGTTTTATCCCTTTTACATTTCCTCAAAGCGAAATATTCTCTGTTTTTAGGGCCTCAGGTATTTTATTTTTATTTGTCTGTACAGGTGTCTTCTCCCCTTTGTTCCATGGACAATGAAATATTTTCTTCTTTTGGTTCCTTGTAGCTGTAAGGTGTAGGTTCTGTATTTCAAAATTTCATTTAAAGCTAACTTTAACCCAAGAAAATACTGATTGTAATCTTACGTTTCTAGTTTCCTTCAGATATGCTTGCAACTTTATAGCCCTAACTTATTGAGGTCTAGAAGTTTATATGAAGTAAAGGTCTATTTTTTATCAAGGTTGTAAAAATCGCTAGGCGGCAGTCGGGCGGAGGACTACCGCCTAGCGCCTAGGCGGCCTCGGCGGGGCCTAGGCGGGGCCTAGGCGTTTTTACTGTTTATAGTACTATTCCAAGTCATATAGTATTTGGCATATAGTATTTTTGGTATATAGTATTTTTGGTAATACTATAAACAGATCCAAGTCATAAAGACTATCTATAAGCTAACCATATTCCTCCTTGAGCTTCAATAAGCTAACCAGATTTGATTTGATTTGCTGTAATTATTAGGAAACCAGAAATAAGCTAACCATATTTCTCCTCGAATCCCACTTTTCTATAATTTTATATCAAATTTCTTTAAAAAATTTTTTTAAAAAAAAACTGACCTGGGCGGCGCCTAGGCCGCCTAGGCCGCCCAGGCGCCGCCCAGGCCGCCTAGTCGCCGCCCAGCCCGCCTAGGCGGCGCCTAGGCAGCCACCCGCCACAATCGTGCCGATTCGCACAAAATCGGGGCGGCTGGGGGCCGATTGGCGCCTAGGCGGAGTTTTACAACCATGTTTTTTATTCTTGATTTAGAGATAGAGACTTACGATTGACTGTATATATGTGTGTGTGTAAATCAGCATTGACTGTAACAAGTGATTTATATGGTTGTAGACTAATAAATTTTCAAAAGCATAAAAATATTGCTATCAGGGTTGGGAACATGGAGCCAAGAAACAATCAGGTCAATTTGTTGCTGGTCAAATCATTTACATACATCATATTAGATTTATAAGTTTATTATCTTACAATGTCATAAATTATACAAATATAAGAGTTACAATCAGAAAATTAATAGTATTTAAAATATTATTTTTGTCAGAATGAAATTCGATCAGTAAACTATCCATGCATACTAGCATTTTCTAGAATAAAGTGGAAATAATGAATCACATGTTAATGTTATAAATAATATTGTTCTCATTTCTCCTTAAATGGTCGATGGCTTGAGTAGCAGTACTGTTTTCGTGGTTTCTGATTTCAACTTCTATATGATCTTAAGAATAATGATATTGAATGCATATGCTGTACACTTATCTAGTTACTTAAGGTGCAAAAACTGATTTTGTCGACAATCTCTTATGTTCTAGGTCTAAAAAAGGGGCATATATGTTTGGACGTGTTGATCTATGTGATTTTGTGCTGGAACATCCAACAATTTCCCGGTTCCATGCAGGTAGTGTTGAACTGTAAATAGTCCTGATACTGCATATTATAAATGTGTTAAAGAATCCTAAATAATTTACTTAGAAATGCTAGTATTTGGGAATGCTTTTTTCACAAATTAATGTACTCATGTTATGGTTGAGTATAAAATAAAATCATCCCTTGTGTTAAAAGAACCTTCTGTATATTATTTTTTAGTAGAAAATTTCATTGGGTTTCAAGAGACTAGAAATTGTCACTGGAGTTAGAGGCTGAACAAGTGACAAATAGGAGGTGAGGGCAACTTATGTAAGACCAAACTCCAGCCCCCACAAGCAAAATAATGTTAGACAAACCCAAAAGTTTAGATTCTTTAGTTGTTTGGCTTTTACCAATTTATGCTGGACATCAAGGGCTTTAGTGTGCATATTCACTGCTCAAAACTGAATGTTTTGTCTACCTACTCTTGTTGGGTGTATGGCCAATACCTAGAGCTTGCAGATTCCTTGACTTAAATCATTTAAATATTTCTGGCTCCTGTTCCCTCATTCTGTATCTGCCTTCCAGTTTTGCAGTTTAAGAAAGATGATGTTTTGCTGTACGATCTTGGTAGTACACATGGGACATTTGTCAACAAAGTCCAGGTGCTATTTGTTTGACTTCCATATGATAATATTATGATTATTTTTCTAATTTATAAATGCCAAGTTGTAAAGCAAAGTTTACCCATGAACACTACTTCAACTCTTGATGATGTGATTAGATATATGGAGAGGAAGGTGACGACAATGCTATTTGAAGAGAGGAAGAATAGACATTTTTGACGTGATAAAATTTAATCATTCTGTTCCACCCACATTGTGACTTTTGAATCTTGATGTGGCAACAGTTTTTCTCCTCACTCTTCTTCTCATTATCGAGTTTGAATCTCCATGTTGCAATACGTCTCTTATGTTGCTATTGACACTCTGCTTCCACCCTCCACTTCTAGCTTGCAATGGATGATTCATCTTTTCTTTCATTTATATAATTGGTTGAGTTTAATTTTTGAATTTCAATGGACTAAAGCTGAATTTAATGAGCTAATATGGATTGGATTTAATTTCTGATGAGCTATGAGCTTTATCTATTTTTTAGAATATATATATATATATATATATATATATATATATATAATGTTACATTGCACAGTGAATCATGACTATAGAACCTTAAGAACTATGCTTAAGTAGTTAGACCATTAGTTGCCAAGAAAAAGGCTTCCAACTTTAAAAGAATGGTGACTTAAGTTTGAAAATTGCCATATAAACTGTGCTCTAAGAGGACAATTTTCTTGCTTTAAAGAATTGCCTAGTTGCAATTTCTTGTTACAATACCAATCCCTGCACTTTGATCTATATCACGTGGTGAATCATGAGGATAAAACATAACTATTAACGCCAAGCACAGTAGGAGTGTTTGGTTGTAATCATTAGTTGTATCTATGGTTTTATACCTTCTATTTTTCTTTAAACCTT
This sequence comes from Boesenbergia rotunda, assembly GCA_024364735.1. NCBI lineage: Eukaryota > Viridiplantae > Streptophyta > Magnoliopsida > Zingiberales > Zingiberaceae > Boesenbergia > Boesenbergia rotunda. The sequence goes on from JAGFNQ010001549.1 coordinate 185,640, forward strand.
GAAAATAAATACTCAAATAATATTATGTTTAAGTGCTGTTTTTTGGAAATTAACAACAAGAATATACTTTGTATTATGATCCCTGTTTTCAGAATTATCATTTCCTGTTCACAATGTATTATATTCAAGCTATAGTGATTTTGCAGATAAAGAAAAATGTCTACACAGGAGTGCATGTTGGCGATGTTCTCCGATTTGGTTTGTAAGTTGTTTTAATAATGTATGTTCTGATGTTTTCAAAGTCATCATGATTGCTATCTGTCCTTTGATCTCCTTCATGGTTGTAGATTTTTGGGCAATTTTCCTCTGAAGAATTTACACCTATAAATATGTTCTTTAAAGTGTGAGCGCAGACATATATATACATATGCATTGTTAGGTGATGGCAAGACCCATCTTGTATGATCTAGCAATACATGATAATATTTTGCAATGGTCTCTGGAAATATTGTCATTCTAACTGTTTATTCTTAACACTAACCCGTGCTAGAATCTATATAAAGTATGTCCATACCATGGTTGTCAAAATCAGCATAAGTGTCTGGATCTGTTGTATCTGACAGTAGAATCAATGAAATCCGCATCAATAGGGAAAAAAAAAGAAGAGAAAGATATATAAAATTATTTCATAAATGAGATTGCAAAAGATGCTCAAAAATTCTAACAAGTACATGTATTGCCTTATATTTTTCTAATTTAGATTAATACACGATAGTATTTACAATTTCCCCTCATTTTACAATGCACATTAGTATTTAAAAAATCTAAAAAATCATTGTATCAGACATGGTAGAATCAGTGAAATTAGAATCTGTAGGAAAGGAAAGAGAAAGTAAAACTATTTTATAAACGAGATAAAAAAAATAAAATTATTCATAAATGTGATTAAAAAAAAGGTGTTAAAAACCTCAAGAAATATGCATATTATGTCTCATTATGTTCTAAATTATCGATAAAAAGACAGAAAAAGATATTATTATTTCATAAATGACATGGAATATCTTCTAAATTATCAATAAGAAATCAGATCAAAAGAGAAAGATAGATAAAAAAAAAAAATTAATAAACGAAATGATAAAAGATAAATAAAATTATTCATAAATGTGATTATAATGGATGTTTAGAAATTTTAAGAAATATGCATATTATGCCTCACTAAGTTTTGTCAATAATACATAATATAATAAAATCCAACCTATATGATTTAATGCAACCCTGAATTATATCTGAATCATGTTTTATTTAAAGTAAGGCTAGCTTTATGATCACTGTTGGTTGACTGTTATCACCGTGTTGTCTGTCTATAATGACCTCTATAATCTATAATGAGTTAGAGAGATGAGTGAAGCTATGAGTCTAATATGTGGTAGCAAGTTGATTTAGCTATCCTCAGTCTATTGGTAAATCTCAAGTTGTGACGAGGCCCTAAATTATAAATTCAGTGTTGGATACAAGCGAGCAACAAAAATTCTCTGCTCCTCTAATATGATTTCACTTGGATTCAAATTGTACGATAAGGTCACTAGATACATGGCTCTTCCAAAACCAGCCTGATACAATTAAATTTCAATCAGATTTCATCCATCTTCACTCTAATTTTACCAAATTTGTCTAAGGCATTTGCATTGCACTTACTGGCTTGTGTTAGCTTGTTGTATTCCCTTGGGATCCATACACTTCATCCATTATATTAAAAGCATAATATCTTTTGCCATACATGTTAAATATTTTATTTGTAAATATCAGTTCTCCATTACCAAGTTCTATGTTAGTGTTTGCTAGAATTGCACATGCAATCAGGTAATGATTTACTGGATGTTTTCTTAATATTTTTTTATTAATTTAATTAGAAGGGTGAGCCTGAACAAAGTAGGTTAAAACAATTTTATTTAATTTGATATTCTGTAAAAAATCTATGTGAAGTTGTTGAATTTTGTGATTTCTCCACTTTTTTCGCAGGTCATCACGCTTGTATATTTTCCAAGGACCAACTGAGTTGATGCCACCAGTAAGACAGCAACCATATTCCTCTTATACATTGCAATTGATTGTTTGATATCCTTTGTGGAACTTTGTTTTAAATAAACCATCAAAGATAACATGATAAATATTGCCAGAGTACATTGCTTGTAGAAGCTCTCTTTTGTTATTTGCTGGAACTTTTTCCTTCAGAGGCATGCTACTTTAAAATCTTAGAATGAACTGAATTTTGTTTCTTATATATTTGGTGGAACATGTACCATACTCCACACTTTACTGACTCAGAAAAATACATGGTTTTGTATATGCTATTCCTTTGTGCAAACAAGTCCTAAGTAGTATTTTACTAAAACCACAAACTATTTTCTTCTACTGAAATCAACCATTTTCATGTATTGGAATCATAATATAGGAATCAAAATCCAACACTGTAGTCACAAGTATGAATTACCTAATTTATCCTGCATTAATTTAATAGGATTTGCCTTTCAATGCAGAAAACATTTGCATGTGATTTATGAAAGTTATCTTTTGTTGATGCTCCCAAATGTCATTGCTGCCTGAGCTACTAAATAAAATGCTTGCAAATTTATCGTATTTTGATTTTGTGTTGTTCATATCAATTTTGTTCTCCTCTGAAACTTTCTTGGAACTTACTGATTAACTTTCCAATGAGGAGGAGGGTGATTTGGAGAAACTACGGAATGCCAAAATACGAGAAGAGATGCTTGATCGTGAAGCTTCACTAGTACGGGCAAGAGTTGATGCATCTCTTGCCAGTGGTATCTCATGGGGGTTGCAGGAGGATGCTATTGAAGAGGATATAGAGGTTGCCAATTTTCTTGAACCTTTACTTTAAAATGCCTCTGTTTTTATGTTGTCATCCTTCCATGTATATGTTTACCCTGAACTGCTTTGCTTTTCTGATACTTTTTGTATATATAGGATGGTGCAGATGAAATAACATGGCAAACTTACAATGGACAGCTTACTGAGAGACAGGAAAAAACACGCAGCAAAATTATTAAAAGGATGGAGAAGGTTAATTCTCATGTTCCCACTCCAGTACTCTTGGTTGAACTTAATTCTTCGCTTGAAGGTTGTCTTTACAGATATCATTCTTCATGGAGTGCTTCAGTTCACAGTCCATTTATTTCAATTGTCTCTTTCAATTCTATATGACAACTGACTGCTTATGGATAGACCTTTGTGGGGAACCTTGACGGTTGTGATACTCAAAAAAGAGCTATATAAAAATGTAAAAAATGGTTATTTGCTTCTCTATATTGAAAGTGAAGTTATATTTTTTGTTTTGACTTGTTGTCAATGATTGCCGTCTCTCAGTTTACTTTATCAACTCTTAGGAGTTTTATTCAGGAAGCCACTGACATTTAAGAAATCAACTATAGCCTTTTTGTATAATTTTAGTCTGTCTTAAAATAGCTAAGAAAATTTATCTAATTTTTCCATTCCCCTTGTTAGATATAAATCTTAGGTTACCTTAACCATTTCATAAGGGAATTGAAGGTATACAACTTTATTTAGCATTGAATTTTGGTTTAAAGTCATGAAGTGGTTTTCTTAAAGAATTGGACAGTTAACTTTTTGAAAAAAATACAGATGCTTGCTAGAGTATAGTTTATCTCTGATCAAGCTGCCTCCTTATTCTTTTATTATCTGTTGCTCATTGGTCTTTGGCAGTTTCTATGCCACCTTCATGAGATAATTGGAATCAGTAGCTATGCCAAAAATTCTCTCTAATGTTCTTACAACTGGACCTCCAGATCAGCATGCAGTTTTAATCTTGCATTAGCATCTTTGAACATGTCCCGAATACC
>JAGFNQ010001549.1:192079-220031 GCA_024364735.1 Boesenbergia rotunda
AGTTCTAACCATATTAAAACTATTTCTTGATTAATGGGTCAGCCTTAAGCTTGGAGCATCGATTTGTTGTGCCACAGCCAAGGTCGATGTAAAGAGAGGTGCAGTTGGGTGCTATGTATATTGTTGCATACTTGTTAATGAGTTAACAACCCAATGATTTATGCAAACATTCAATTAGTTGATAGCATAATTGATAGTTACATATATGTAATATGTAATCGGTATAATTACCTACCTTCATAGCTAAGAATAACTTGATGGCACAGCCATGGTTGTTCTTATCTATGGTTGGATATCAACCTATTTGGAGATGTTCCTACGATCTCCCGAATTGATAAAAAGGGTTATTCAATTCGAAAAATAAATAGGATTTAATTAATGTATGTTAATGCATTCTTTATCATTCTTCTCACATAAGCTCAATTTGTATTTCTAGGATAATCACTCGATCATGTCTTCTCTGAATTTGCGTTCCATTTTGGACACCAATAAGCTGACTGGGCCAAACTTCATGGACTGACTTCGAAACCTAAGGATAGTCCTCAAGGCAGAAAAGCTTGCTTATGTCCTTGAAGATCAACTTCCCAACCGTCCTCTAGAAGATGCAACTCCAGACCAGTTAGTGGCCTATCAGAAACATGTGACCGATTCTGAACTTGCGAGTTGCATCATGCTAGCCGCTATGGTACCTGAGCTGCAAAAGCAGCATGAGCATATGGATGCTATACCATCATCTTCCATCTTCATGAGCTGTTTGACGAGCAGGCGAGATCCGAAAGGTTCGAGGTCTCCAGACTCCTCTTCACCTCTAAGATGCAGGAAGGCACTTCTGTCTCACAGTTTGTGTTGAAGATGTTGGGGTACATTGAGCACTGGCACACTCGATTTGCAATGGATCATGAACTAAGTATTGACTTAATTCTGCATTGTTTGCCCAAAAGTTATTCACAATTTGTGATGAACTATCGGATGAACAAGCTGGAGACTACCATTCCTGAGTTGCTCAACCTGCTGAAGACTTAGAGCCTTCTGTAAAGCAGGATCAGAAGACGGTACTGTTAGTTGGTTCCTCGAAGAAAGGTTCTAAGAGGAAGCCAAAGAACAGAATAAGGGAAGAAGAAAAAGGCCAAAAAGACTGAAAAGACACCAAAAGGCACTTGCCATCACTACGGCAAGGAGGGTCACTGGCGAAGAAACTGCAAGGTTTATCTTGAGTCCTTGAAGAAGAAGGCATCCGATGCCCCATCCTCTTCAGGTATCTTCGTTATTGAATGTCACTCTATTTCCTCAACACCTGGGTACTTGATACTGGGTGTAGCTCACATATATGTAATGACATACAGGGGCTAAGGAATAGAAGAAGACTCGTCAAGGGAGAAGCGAATTTTGCGAGTTGGAAATGGAGCAAAGATTGCTGCTGTTGCCATCGGAACATATTTGCTAAAGCTCCCTACTGGACTTGTCTTAGAATTGGATAATTGTTATTTTGTTCCTTCGTTAATAAAGAACATTGTATCTATTTCATGTTGAATGAAAAGGGTTATCATTTAACTTTTAGTAACAATTGTTGTTACATAACTTTAAATGGTGTTCTTATGGGACCGGAACTTTATGCAATGGTATCTACACGTTAGATTTATCCGGTGACGTTTTCAATATCGAAGTTAGCAACAAACGTGCTCGAATAGATAATCAAATAGACTCCTATACGTGGCATTGTCGTCTTGGCCATGTAAGTAAGAAACGCATGACCAAATTACACCGATGTGGAATTCTGGAATCATTTGAACCCGGTTCATTTGATACATGCGAATCATGCTTAAAAGGCAAGATGGCCAAATTACCCTTTTCCGGAAAAGGTAACCAGTGGGAGAATTGCTTGGTCTAATACATACTGATGTATGTGGACCAATGTCAACTCTTGCACAAGGAGCTATAGCTACTTCATTACCTTTATCGATGATCACTCACGATTCGGGTATCTGTTCTTAATGAAAACAATCTGAAGCTTTTGAGAAATTCAAAGAGTTCAGAAGTGAAGTAGAGAAACAGCTTGGCAAAAGTATTAAGATACTTCGATCCGATCTGTAACGCCCCAAAATTTTCCCATATAGAATGTTATGAAATATTATGAAATTCATGAAATATTATCATGGATATTAGAAAATATTATGAATTCATGAATATGAAATATTATGAAATTCATGAAATATTATCATGGATATTAGAAAATATTATGAATTCATGAATATGAAATATTATGAAATTCATGAAATATTATCATGGATATTAGAAAATATTATGAATTCATGAACATGAAATATTATGAAATTCATGAAATATTATCATGGATATTAGAAAATATTATGAATTCATGAATATGAAATATTATGAAATTCATGAAATATTATCATGGAATATTAGGAAATATTATAAATTCATGAATATGAAATAGTATGAAATTCATGAAATATTATTAATATTATGAAATTTCATGATGGGTTTGCTTAATGGGTTTTGATATGGATTAGTGCAAAATGTGATAAAAAGGAGGAAGCAAGGATTGAACCTTGAACCTCCTCGTTGCACTCACCATGTCATAACCAATGAACCAAGCCATATTTCTTGTAGAGGGAATAAGAAACATGCTTGTTAAAAGCTAGGGAAGTGAAGAGACATGTCTCTTCATGAGAAAGTATAAATAAGGGAAGTTGGAATAACTTCTTCTTCTTCTTCCTCCCTCTCATCACCGAAATCCACTTCTTCTTCTTCCCTTTTCATTTTCGAAAAAAAAGTGAACCCTAGGGTTTTAACCCTAGGGAATTGGAAGGAGAAAGGAATCCATTGAAGGTTCTTGCCCTCTACTAGGGCCAAGGTTGCTAGAGAAGGCTAACAAGGGAAACTCTCATCTTCTATTTTTTCAAGGGTACCTTAAGGTTGTAGAGAAGAAGAAATTCAAGCGAAAGGATGTAAGTATCCCCTCGCCTGCAGTGTAATTGTTAAGGTGTGATTGCCATGCTCTTATCGGTTTCGAAAATGGGTGTATTTCCTTTTGTAAGTTTCGGCCAACACCTTTAAGGGAAGCCTTGGTTCTTTCCTTGATCATGAGAAGACCTTGAGACTTAGGGTATACATGTAGGTGGATTTTTCTTCATGATGTTAAGTACAAAAACTAGGGTTTTCACCCTTGGTAGGTTTCGGCCAAGGTAAGGGGTTTAAGGGTTTAAGAGTTGAATTTCTCTAGGATGTATTTTATGATTAGTGTAATATATGATGGTGTAGACAATGGGTTTGTATAAATGTTTGGCTACAAAAAAATCCAACTTCTTCCCTACCCTACAAGTTTCGGCCAACCCTAGAGGGATTAGGGTTTAGGGTTGCTTTGGGGTTACTTCTTGTTACATGTGTAGACCCCTTGGAACCTAGGGTATATGTGTATGTTGTATCCTTCAAAATGTGGTGAACAAAACCTAAGGTTTTGTCCTTGTAAGGGTTTCGGCCCAAAGCATGGAAGTAGGGTTAAGGAGGGTTGAATTATCCTAGAATATATTCATGCTTAGTGTATGGTATGATATTGTATACAAGGTGTTTGTATAATTGCTTGTGTGAATGATCAATGCAAAAGCCCTAATTTTTCCCCACTCTATGATATTCGGCCAACCCCTTAAGATTAGGGTTTGTGAAGGTCAAACTACCCTATGAGATATGTGTATGTTTGGGGATGATTATATGTATATGCATGTGGTGTTAAATGGAATGGTTGATTTGAAACCTTGATTGTTAGCATGCTATGATATGTTTATGCATGAGGTGTTTAAATGAGATGTCTGATTGAAATCTTAATTGTTAGCATGCTACCACTTCCTATGATATGAGTATGATCTATGTGACCAAATCTTGTCAGATCTAAAGTATGTTAAGTGGTTGAATTATGATGTATATATGAGCATGTCTTATAGCCCATGGGGCACACTTATGAAATTGCATGTGATATGTTAAAATGCTTGAACGGATACTCTATTATGTATGGGATCAAGAGCACCCCTTATGTTGTGTGGTGTGTCCCTACGGGATCATGAGCACCCTTGAAGAGTGGTGTGTCCTGTAAGAAGTGATTTGGAGTACTCCTTAGCATATATGTAAAAGCATGATAAGTATTTTACTTTTGAAGTTGTGTACCCGACTCGTAAGGGGGTCGTTAAACAAATCCGGGGTGCATGTTAACGTAAGGTCATGGCTCCGGTAGGACGGAAGGGTCCTGCTCTAATTAATTGGTGGCTCGCTACCCCAATTCATTAGGGAACGCGCAATAGTTCCGCGCGATAGTTGGTACACAACAGGGCCCAATATGATATGGATGTATTTTTAAGTGATACCATTATGGAACTGTTTTGAAAAACATTTATTGCATGTGATAGGTATGCTTAAAATTCTATATGCTGCATGCTTAGAAACTTGATGTTTAGTATGCTATGATGAACTCATGCTTATGTCTTGTTATGTACCCATGCTGTATGCTTTCGTATGGATTTTGCGAATAGGACCGGATCCTTACTAAGCTTTTATGCTTACTAGTTATGTGTTGTCTTATGCTGCAAATAAAGGTAAGGAACACATGAACTAAAGGAAGAGGCAGGAAGGCTGAAGATGTGTGGGGTGGTGGCTCGGGAAAGAAAGACTTCTATATCTACATATTTATGTTTATGTTTATGTTCCCTTGACAATAAGTGTTAGTGATTAGGATTGACATGGCATGATAGTGTTTACCTTGGAGGTCTCTTATACTTGATTATGTTATGAGTTACATTACTAGTGATATCATCATGTTATAGAATGACTTTGATAGTTAAACAAGCATGCTCAGTTCTTAGCCCTTGCATTGTTGTTTTAATGCCATGCTAGAAGATAGAAAAAAAATAAGTAGTGATAAATTATTACGTAACCCCGCCCCGAGAGTAGATATAAGGGCGGGCGTTACACGATCGGGGTGGTAAATACTTAAGTCAAGAGTTTCAAGATTATCTTAGCGATAATGGGATATTGTCTCAATGGACTCCGTCGTATACACCACAGCATAATGGTGTATCTGAGAGGCGTAACCGAACCTTGATGGACATGGTTAGATCTATGATGAATCATGCAACTCTTCCAAAATCCTTTTGGGGCTATGCACTAAAGATAGCTGTTTACTTGCTAAACAGAGTCCCGACCAAGGTAGTCTCTACTACTCCATATGAGGCGTGGAATAGTAAGAAACCTCATGTAACTCACCTTAAAATATGGGGTTGTCCTGCTTATGTGAAGTGGACTATATCAGACAAATTGGATGCTAAGTCTGATAAATGTCTATTTATTGGATACCCTAAGGAAACGAAAGGTTACCAATTCTATCAACCCTTGGAACAAAAAGTGTTTGTTTCAAGGCATGTTGTATTTCTAGAAAAAGAATTTCTTTTACAAGAAAACAGTGGGAGTAACATTGAACCTGAAGAAGTTCAAGAAACTCCAATAGACATTACAGAGACACCTAGTCTAGACCCACAACCGAGAACTCATAATGATGAGCTATCAGTTGAACCTAAAACAATAACACCTCTTCGTAGGTCTGATAGGACACGCAATATTCCAGAGAGATACGGATTTCTCATAAGTGAATCGAACGACGTGTTACTCATTAGCGATGACGAACTTATCAGTTATGAAGATGTTCTGAAGAATTCAGAAAGGGATAAATGGCTTGAAGCCATGAAGTCGGAAATGGATTCCATGTACGAAAATCAAGTATGGGACTTGGTTAACCCATCTGAAGGGATTAAGCCCATAGGGTGCAAGTGGGTTTTCAAGAAGAAAACCGACATGGAAGGTAATGTTGTTACCTTTAAGGCTAGATTAGTGGCAAAAGGATATCGTCAGAAACAAGGAATTGATTATGACGAAACCTATTCGCCAGTAGCTATGCTTAAATCCATTCGGATGCTCCTGGCCATAACAGCTCATTATGACTATGAGATATGGCAGATGGATGTGAAAATAGATTTCCTTAATGGAAACCTGCTTGAGGATGTATACATGATACAACCTGAAGGTTTCACATCGGTTGATAAAACCAAAGTATGCAAGCTTCGACGATCCATATATGGACTGAAGCATGCATCCAGGAGCTGGAACATCCGTTTTGATGAGACAGTCAAAGAGTTTGATTTCTCACAAAATCCTGACGAACCTTGTGTGTACAAGAAGGTTAGTGGGAGTGCAGTCGTATTCCTAGTGTTATATGTCGATGACATATTACTTATAGGAAACGATATATCAGTCTTACAGTCAGTTAAAATTTGGTTGTCCAAAACTTTCTCCATGAAAGACCTGGGAGAAGCAACCTATATCCTTGGGATTAGAATCTATAGAGATAGATCAAAACGATTGCTTGGTCTTTCGCAGTCTACATATATAGACCGAGTGCTAAAAAGGTGTAGCATGTCGGAATCCAAGAAAGGTTACCTTCCCATCAGGCATGGGATCAACCTTTCAAAGTCTATGTGTCCGCGCACAGAAGACGAGAGGATTTGCATGAATAAGATTCGTTATGCATCTGCGATAGGATCAATCATGTATGCTATGTTATGTACTAGGCCCGATGTATCGAATGCTCTGAGCGTCACGAGCAGATACCAGTCTGATCCAGGAATGGATCATTGGGTGGCTGTCAAGACAATCCTTAAGTACTTAAGAAGAACTAAGGATGTGTTCCTAATATATGGAGAAGGTGATATGGTGATACGTGGGTATACAGATGCCAGTTTTCAGACAGATAAGGATGACTACAAATCTCAGTCTAGATACGTATTTATTTTGAATGGAGGCGCAATAAGTTGGAAGAGTTCCAAACAAGACACCGTAGCGGATTCTACCACGGAAGCAGAATATATTGCAGCTTCGGAAGCAGCAAAAGAAGTAGTCTGGATCAAGAAGTTTGTCTCAGAACTTGGTGTGGTTCCAACCATTGATGAAGCAATACCGGTTTACTGCAACAACAATGGAGCTATTGCACAAGCAAAGGAACTAAGGTCTCATCAGAGATCCAAACATGTGCTTCGCCGCTATCATCTGATCAGAGAAATTATAAGTAGGAATGATATACAAATTGAGAGAATTCCCACTGAAAGGAATTTAGCGGATCCTTTAACTAAGGCCTTGCCTCAAAGTAAGTTTGAGGGTCATGTTAGAGCCTGTGGTATTGGATACCATAGCGATTGGCATTAGGCCAAGTGGGAGTTTGTTAGTAATATGAGAGAAGTGTCCTAAGGCAATCGCCTTATCATTGTAATCATTTATTTTAATAAATGAATATTCACTATTTGAGTATACATATCTGTGTATTTGATTGAAATCTTAAACTCATTTACTGAATGTCCGCAATACAATTCACAGCATGAGAGAATTTGTGATGAATTCACAACTAGTGATTATCTCTACATGTGCAATTGTGAAGTATTGAAATTGTCCCTAGTCGATGAATTGATAGATACGGACACTATCAATTCTGTTGAGACTAGCATGGGTTATTCTCTAATCAGTTGATTCTCACTGGCTGGTGACATTGGGATGTCCGGAGATAAACATGAATGCTAGTTAAGGGAACTAGTTCATTGGAATGACTGGCTGTAAAACTTCATATGGTAGTCTACATAAAGACATGTCAGTGAAGTTCTTACTGCAGCTTAAGTGCGATGTTCCTTTAACTTGCGGTGTTCAAGTCATCTTGGTCATGGAGACTTATACATTGACATCTTAAGCAAGCATCTCCAAGGAGGTGTGGACCCAGGATGGTTGGGTATAAGTCGAAGTGCCCGAAGATGTTTGAACATCCTACAAAGGATTCACCACTCCTTGCGAGGAGATGTATACCCAAGGCCTATCGTCGGATTGTTACTCGAAGCCTCTGGCCAGAGCATGACATGTTCAGAATATGAATCTCTTAAATACATGAGAGTAATTAGAATCCGTAGGATGAGAGAACGTTACTTGGGCTAGGTGTGACGTAGTCAGCCTTGTGGGGATTGACACACATAGACCATGTCCTAAACCAAGTGGGTATAAGATGGTTAAGGGAATGGGGCACGATTGATTATAGCTGCTGAAGGTGATGGAGACAAAGGAAGTGAACAAGTTGCCCAACAAGCTAACGATATGGATCATGCTCAACCCACTCTAGAAGATGTTGATGATCCATTATGCATCAAAGGGGGCCCAATTACAAGGGCTAAGGCTAAAAAGATGAAAGAAGCACTTTATGTGGTAATTGAACATGTGAAAGCCAAAGCGACCATTGAAGAAGGATTGACCAAGAGCAAGTCTTACGGCTTAGTCAACCTAATTCAAGCCTTAGATGAGCTTAACTAGTATCCTTAGTCTCTTGTCTATGTAAGAAGGATATGTTAATTTTGTGGGTTCAATTTAGGCCCAATTTCTAGCTTTATTTGGGTTGTAATGGTGCCAAGAGCTCAATAGGCCTATGTAGTCTATATAGGCCTCTACTAAATGGGCTTCCTTTTGGCCTTTTAGGGTTTTTAGGTCACCCTATAGCTATAAATATATGGGGCGGCGGCCACAACATGTAACTTTTGGCTTATTCAATCTACTACATGGTGAGGCTCTCACTTGTTGGTTCTTCATTGAACTAGAACTTATCAAGGCATCCCCTTGTGGCGTTCAAGACTTATCAACCTCCATCCCAAGGTTGTGGCGTCTATTTTCTTCTTCCTCTAAACCAAGGTTCGTGCTTCCTTAAGCATTGGGTCGAGGTTTCTTTCTTCCATTCCCCATCTTTTCGATTTAGACTATCTTTCCGTCTTTCTTTCATTTGTTGTGTGTTCTTGAGACTTATTCTCTTTGGGTTCGCATCAGAAGGGTTTCAGAATCATTTCTGAGGTCAACCGTTGATCTTTCGATTAATTGGGGATCATGATGTACTACTAGGTGTCACTCATGATCGTTCTATAATTGGTTAATTATAGACGGCCAACATAAATCGAAAGTCTATTTAGTCACACGCACTACGAGTAATTCGAGGGATTTAAAATGAGTTGAAAATTGGATTTTCCGATCAAGAGAGATAAGTCGAATCTGAATTTTTCAGAGACACATCAGAAGCGTAAAATGGCTGTCTTTTGAAGACTTATTAGATGAATTAAATGAGTTAAATTCATTGGGTCAAGGCTTGGATGTGGCCGGCCAAAGAGGGTCTCCACCCTCTTTGCTTGGCCGGCCACAACAAAATGGAAAAACCAAATTGTTTGGTTCAATTTATAAAATAAACCAAGTGTGGTTTGTTTTATTAAATTATGAATAATATAAATTTTTATAAACCGAGGTTTGGTTTATTATTTTCATGGAAATTAAAATAAACTTTGAATAGTTTATTTTATTTTATAAAATCAATTATGAATTGATTTTTCATGATAAGAAAAATTTATATAACAAATTTCTTATGAAAATTTGTTCCATAAGAAAATGGAGACATGGTTGATTTTTTTTATCATAAATTAAATTATGATAAAAACTTGGCATGATGGAATAAATCATAGAAAATTTATATGATAAATTTCTTATGAAAATTTATTCCATATTAAAAGGAGACTTGGCGGTTGAGAGACCACTATATAAAGGAACCAAAGCAAGGCTTGGAAATCAATCTAAGAGATCAAGGAATAAGCCCTCTCTTCCTCTCCCTCTCCCTCCTCTAGTGCCGCCGGCCCTAAAGGACCTCCCTGCTGCCGTGAGCCACAACCACCACCGGCCTCCTTCTTCGGCATCCAAGCTCCAGCAATCAGCCGCCTTTGGCCACCAAGAAGCTGCCGCAAGAAGAAGAAGCAGGCGCAACTCCTTCCTTCTTCCCGGAATCTTGATTCCGTTCTTAGTTTGGTGGTTAGTCTTCCCATCTCTCTCTTGGTATTCTTGTCATGCCTTTGGAGAATCTAGTAGTTCTTGTCGGCACGAAACTCGTGGCTTTGCGAAGTCATCCCGAAGAAAACTCGGCGTGGACGCGAATAGAGGCGGAGCTTCCAGGGGACGCTTACGGTTGGATCTCGTCCCTTTCTTCGAGTTACGCGAGGTAACAAGTAAATTAGTTTACGTTTCTGCAAAATTTTAAATATATGATCATGTCCACATAACATAAGGTTGCATGCTAGATGTGTGGTTAAATAATTTGAGAAATTATTTATGCTAAATCTTCTGCTGCACGTAATTATTTTACAAAATTACGAACCCGCATCCATGTCAACATGCACCCGGTCCCAACATGGGGTGTAGGAGTGAAGAAGCCCAAGCTAAAATGAAGAAGATTAGATGCTTCACATGTGGAGAGCTAGGGCACTACCACAACAAGTGCCTTAGAAAAGGTGAGCTAAAGAAAATAGAGCACTTGAGGAGATGGGAGAAAGAAGAAAGGAAGAAGAGAAGAAGCCCACATCAAGGAGGAACTCCAAAGGTAAGGAAGGTAACTCCTAACCCTAAGCCAAAATGTAATTCAATTTCAAGTTCCTCCTTGTATATTAAAAATCATGTTAATCATTCATCCATGCATGCTAGGATTAATGAAAATTACCTACTTGTGCATAATTTTGGTTTTAAGTACAATGATAGGAATAGGAGTAGCAAGGTAGATCAACATCCTAAGAAAAGCATGCATCATAGTAAATCTAGGACCTTTGTACCTAAGGATCAAGGCACTAATCCCAAGAAGGGAAGGAATGTGCCTAGAAAGGAGAGAAGGTCTAGGAATATCCAAAATGGACATATTGACTCAATGGTTAGATATCTAGAAAGGGAAAATCAAGCCTAGAGGACAAGGCTTGATACATTAGAAAAGGCCCTAGAAAGATTCACAGTTGGATCTAAGGGCCTAGACATGGTGTTGGGTACTATAAAACCCAACTATGATAGATCGGGGTTGGGCTACCGATCTAAGTGTTGGGTTCTCCCGGCACAAAACAATAAAAACGCAGCGGAAACAAGAACCCACGAGCGATCCATGCGAAAGAAAACTCGTACAATGTTATCTATCTAATAGATTTATCTACTGTTTATACCTTTGAAGCGTGCCCTTCGTTTATCCTGCTTATCCAAGATGCACCGGATCTCTTGCACGTTCAAACATCCGTGCCTCTATTCGTATCCACACGGACATAATTTCTCAACTTTGGGAGAACTACCTTAGTTGTGCTAGCAACTTGAGGTAGCTCAAAAACACCAAGAACCTTACAGTAAGGTTTTGACCAAGAGGGAGGAGAGGAAGAAGAGAAGAAGGGAAGAAGGAAAACACTTAGTTTTTTCATTCAAAATGACTTGACCCCTTTTATATTCATCCCATGAATACCAAGAGTCATTTGTCTCTTTGCCTTCCCTTCATTAAAGCCAATAAAGAGCACATCATTTTATCTGACTCTTTATCTTCTCTTCATCCAATGAAGAGAGACTTTTTCTCATTCCTGCATGCAAATCCAACCGGGTCTCTCAGGCTTCCGACTCGGTCTCCCGACCAAATCTCCCGAGTGTCGAGCTCCAGACCCAGTCTGTCGAGCTCCGACCCTGCCTGCCGAGTGCCGACCCAGTCGGCCGAGTGCCGACCTCCCGACCCGCGCTCCCGAGTTCCTAACTCGGGCTCAGACTTCCCGAGTTCCCAACTCGGGCTCGGTCTTCCCGAGTTCCCAACTCGGGCTCCCAAACTGACCTCCCGAGTTCCTAACTCAGGCTCAGATCTCCCGAGTCCCCGACTCGGGCTCAGATCTTTTGAGTTCCCAACTCGAGCTCAGATATGCCGACCAAATTTCCCAAAGCATCGTGTCCTTTGTGTGTGACCCAATAGGTTCTCGTGATGTTGGCAATGCGCCTAAACACTTTTGACCCATATGCAATGAGCGGCATCTAGCAATACATCATTGCTACCCAAGTAACAAGAAAAGTCGAGATCCGACTAAACCTCCGTGACTATGATAATGTATGACCTTGTCCTTCTATCCTTGATATCTAGATTGACTAATGAGGCATAGACCGTGTCATCCTCAATCAATCTTGTGTTTCTTAATCCCCGAGTAGACTCACTCAAACAAATGAGCTCAATATCTTATATTGACACATTTGAGCATGGTCATGCATTTCAGTAGTCTTACTCGATCAAGGGGCCCACAGATATCACTCCAGTCATATGGGAGGGATAGATCCTATCTACATCACTCACATCCCTCTGCATAATTCATTACATACCCAGTGATGGCCTTTATAGTCCACCCTGTTACGGGTGACGTTTGACGATACCAAAGTACATAACTCCTTATGTAGGGAACCGTAGTGACTTCAGGTCTAAGGACTATTCATACCAATAGTCACATGAGAAAGTTTATGACACTCATATGACAATTTACGAAACTTTCTCATGGTGAGTCATTCAGTACACATTCTCCAATGTATACCCATGTGTCAACATGATATCACATACCCATGACTTGTGAGCTCAAGTCATCAGTTGACCTACATGCTAGTCTCCATGCATTAATATTGTCCTTGAATATTAATGCTTGACTAGGAATAATTTAGTGTAGTGTTCTCTACATTATCTCATTATCGATTCAACCAATCGATATAATGCAGATAAGAACCTACTACACAAGGACATTATTATACTTAGTTATTCGGCACAGAATACAAAGTAAGTATAATAACCAAACATGTCTTTATTAATAATAGAATATGATACAAGATGTCCCTAGTCAATCATCACATAATTGGCTCTAGGGCTCCTACTAACACTAAGACCTCCAAGGCCAAGGAAAAAAGAAATGCTAGGGTAGCATATGGTTATGGCAAGGAGGGAAAGTCTAAGGATGGCAAGGGGGTGCCATCCAAAGGGAAAAAGGATGACTTAACCAAGGACAAGGTGTCCAAGGTTAAGAAGGTCCATTTTGTAGGCCAAGAATCACCGGTGGCACACCGGTGTGGTCTAGTATGGATTGAGTCACCTAGGGAGGTGAATAGGGCTAAGAGCTCAAGGGGGAGCTCTAAGAGCCTTTGGAGTCCATGATAAATGGGTCTCAAGAGGTTCTCTCCTAGGAAATTAGGTGAAATGTGCCAAAAAGGGTTGGAAGACTTGAGTAAGTCTCAATCCTAGGCTTTGGCACATTAAAAAGGTGTTTTAGGGAGAAAAAGGTGAAAATACGGTTATATTTGATAATTAAGGTTTAATGAGTGAACACCATATATTTCAGTGATAAAAATGAGTTATGATCAAGTATAAGAAGAAACATTGAGGAGAAACTGTTGGTGCAGTGAGCACTAAAGTCAAACCTATGTTTTGATAATGGCAACGGGGTTCAAAAGTTAAGTCTTAATTGTTATCTAACAATGTTACTTGAGTGTGCAGGAAAAGTCCTAGCGAAGGGCTGCTAGGCACCTGGCGAAGGGCTGCCACGATAAAAAGCCCTAGCGAAGGACTGCTAGGCACTTGGCGAAGGAATGCCAAGATAAAAAGACCTAGCGAAGGACTGCTAGGCGCCAGGCGAAGGACAGCTTGGAACTGAAGCCCTAGCGAAGGAATGCTAGGCACTGGGCGAAGGATAGCTCGGTATCCAAGACCTGGCAAAGGATCGCCAGGCAAAAGTCCAACCAAAGCAGCGGTTGGCATCAGGTATATTCTCCCGAGCGGAGTAGGTGAGGACGCGTTCCCCGTCGAGGGAACAGTAGGCGTCGGTTCGACCTAGGGCTCCATTTTGGAGACCCAAAGTCAGAACCAAGACAGCTAAGGCTGTATAAACTAACCACTTAATGTTTTGATGTGTTTTGGACTAACCCTGGATGCAGGACCGAAGGAACGTGTGTCTGCAGCTCAGAGAGCCTCAAAGGAATCAGGCAACAGCTGACCAGGGCGCCCGGAGTGTCCCGGGCGCCCCCATGGAGAACACAAAACACAAGTTACAAAAACAGGCTTCGACAGTACAACTCCTGGGCGCCCCCGTGCTCCCGGGCGCCCCCCTGCTCCCGGGCGCCCCCTGCGCTGCGGGCGCCCCCAGTGCATGTTTCCGAAGCACTCCCTCGCGAAGCCAAGAAGATGGAGTTTTGACCCGGTCAATTCGGGCGCCCCGAGCGCTCCGGGCGGCCCGGTCAAACCTGATCCCGAAGGTAAAGGGATCAGATGTTGACCGAGCATTATGCGGATTAACTGCCACGTGGGGGGGGGGGGCGCCCCCAGGCCCTATATAAAGGGCCCTCGACCCCAAGCTTCAACAACAACTTCCAATCAACGCTTCTACGCTCTTCTGCTCTCGCGCTTCGCCTCGGAATCCTACCAACTCGAGCCGACGACGTCCCGCTGCTCCGAAAAAGTCGATCTACCCCGGACGTTGGTAAAAGAGCGATTTAAGTTTACTGTACTTAATTCTGTAATACTCTTTTGTAAACTATTTGCGCCTTATATAGAATTGCCCAAAGTAAACGGGGAACGACCGTGGGCCTTGGAGTAGAGTCGACCCAGGCTCCGAACCAAGTAAAATCGACCGTGTCTCTGTGTTGTTATTCTCCGCTGCGTACTTGCTCTAAATTTTTCGAAAAACGATTTCCGATATTCACCCCCCCCTCTATCGGTTTTCTCGATCCAACAAGTGGTATCAGAGCGGGGAAGTTCAAACCTGGTGCAACCACCAGTTTGAAATTTTTTTCGGATTTTTATTCTCTATTTATTGTACGAATTTTCGTTAAATATTTCGCTCGAATTTTTTTTTTCAAGGTTGGTGCAACACCCCTCGTTATTTTATTTTATTCATCCAACACTACTAATCCAAGACCTACTCTTGGGAAATTTGTTTCTTTTTGTTAGTTTCTTATTTGACAGATCAAATGGCCATGCAAGAGGGATTTAGCACCATCAGACCTCCACTTTTCAGTGGAGAAAACTTTTCCTATTGGAAAAGCCGAATGGAGGTCCACCTGAAAACTCAGGTGGACATGTGGATTATCATCCAGTCCGGACTGGAGATTCCCACAAACGCTGAAGGCTTACCTCAAAGCTACTCGGAATGGGACACCACTCTCAAGCGCAAAATAGAAGCCGATGCAAAAGCAACACAAACCCTACAATGCGACCTGACAAAAGAGGAGCTGAACCGAGTGGGGCCCTTCAACAGTGCCAAGGAGCTATGGGCAAAATTGATCGAGCTGCACGAAGGAACATCAGATACCAGGATCAGCAAGAGGGATCTGCTCCTGAACAAATTGTACACCATCAAGATGGCCGACAACGAATCAGCATCCCAACTCCACGCACGCATACAAGAATTAATGAACGGTCTTCAACTATAGGTCACAAGGTCGAAAACCGTGACCTAATAAGGTATGCCCTAAACGCATTCCCTAGAAATACCTTGTGGGCATCTATGGTAGATGCATACAAGGTTTCAAGGGATCTCTCTAAAATTAAATTAGACGAATTGTTTTCTGAGTTAGAACTTCATGAACAGACTAATTGCAATATGGCCGAGAAGAGTATTGCCTTTTTTGCAGGAAAAACTGGAAGATCGACAAAGAAGAAACCTCAACCTAAACTCGAGTCTACCTCAGACTCAGACGCAGAAGATGAAGAAGGAGATCAATCTGAGCTGGTCCTACTAGCCCGAAGTTATTATAAAAAATTGAAGAACCAAGCCAACACACGGAGGACAAGCCGAAGAAAAGACGAACCAGCTGAACCAGCAAGTGACAAACACAAGCCCAACGTAACCTGCTACGAGTGCAAGAAGAAGGGCCACTACAAGACAGAATGTCCAAATCTAAAGGAGTCCAAGAAGACAAGACGGAAAAAGGCACTCCAAGCAACCTGGGACGAATCATCCTCAGAAGAAGAAGAAGAAGCACCCCAGTCCAACCTTCTAGCCCTGACCGCCTCAGAAGAAGTCGAGACCGAGTCTGAATTAGAAAAGGACGACGGCAAGCTAACCCTTTCAGAAGACGGCGAAATCAAGGTAAGCGGTTTTAATAAACGTCAATTAAACGAACTTATCTCTTATCTTTCTCGAGATTTGGCGAAAGCCAAACTCCGAGTCGAATCCCTCCGACAGGAAGTAAAACTCCTGAAAGAGAGAGCTGACTCTAAATCATTAACCAAGAACATTCAAGAAGGAACTCCTACTCAAGTTGAAAGACTTGAGAAAGAAAACTCCTCCCTGAAAACTCAGGTTAAGGATCTTAGAGCGGCCTTAGAACGATTTACTTCTGGTTCCAAAAATCTTGACATGATTCTTGGAAAATAGAAGTCCGTTCTAAATCGATCCGGACTTGGCTACAGAACTATATCCCGAGAAAGATCGTATTTTGCTGTACTGAATCAATCCAGAGGTAAAGTTCAGGCATGGGTACCTAAACTGTGCCTGAACCAACCAACTAGATCAAATCAATATTGGATCCCCAAGGACAAGATTCACATCTTGCCTAATCATTATCATGGCTATAGTCCAGGGGGAGCCAAATTAAAAACTATTTTTATTGTTAAATAGAGTTAAATTCTTGCAATTTGCCTGATTGATTGTTTATTTAAATTTCTGCAATTAACCATGCTTAGACTTAGGTTAGTTTAAGGACTAAACAAACTTAACTGAAACTTGACAACATAGTATTGGGTGGAGATGAGATGATAGTACGTTAGGAAAACCAATTCTAATAAGATCAAGTTCACTTGGTCTCTTTAGACTGGTGAAACTAGCCGAAGCTACCGATCCAAATTCCAAACTAGTTAGACCAGAACTTTTACAAAGATTAACTTTGAAAATGAAACTTCATTGAACGGCTTTGTCAAGGAAACGGTTGTTGATCCAATAAGGCTACGGCCAAAGAAGGCCTAGTGCCTCGCCAAGACCTGGAAGCAAATTTTTGAATTTCAAATTCAAATTACTTTTTGTCAAATTCAAATCTAACACAAAGTTTTAGTTAAGTATAGATTCAAACATTTCCCTTCAAAATAAATTGAAATGTTTTCAAAATTAATTATGATTTTCAAAAATAAATCATGGTTTTCAAAAATTCTTTTATCAAAACCTGTCTCACAAAACCTATAAGGCTAACGTGATTGAGAATCCTAGATTGGGTGAGACAGTAAAAATAAACTCAATTATAATTACTTTAATACCTAAATAGTAGTCAACTTGGTCAAACCATGGTCAGCATAGCCAAACCATGGTCAACATAGTCAAACCATGGTCAAAACAGTCAAACCATAGTCAAACCGATTAAACCATAATCAAACCGATTAAAACCATGGTTAAATAATAACAAGACATAAGATTTGTCTTTACCTATATTATTCCGGGCGCCCGGGACCACACGGGCGCCCCATCCCATACCTTTTCCTACCCTCGAGACATAAAAGCTGCCTTTACCCTTGACCGGGGCGCCCGCAACCACGCGGGCACCCCCATAGCTCTCAATGCAGCAAAAGCTGCAAAAGCAGCCTATTGAGGGCGTCCGGGCTGTCCCGGGCGCCCCCAACCAGTCAAAATACTGCCTTTGGCAGTAAACACTGACCAGGGCGCCCGGAAGCTCCCGGGCGCCCCCGATGGTATGCCTATATAAGGCACCCGAATTCCCCTCTCTTCCCACACCAAACTCAACTTCCTTCTTTACTTCTTTCCCTCTAAGGAGATCGTGCAAGTCCTCATCCTCAACCATGCCTCCCCGAGCTGCCCGGTATAATTTATTGCATTTAAATGTATTTTTTTTGCAATATCTTTATGCTTCCTTTAATTTCCTTAACTTAGAAGACGCCGACCAAACCCGACCAACCCCGGTGCCGAACCAAGTCCGGACCCTAGATTCCCTACCCTAGAGTTATGTAATAGTTTGCACAAACCATTTACAAGCCATTAAAACAAGTTATCTTAATAGGCACTTCTTTACCCAATCATGCCCCGTCGCCATGAACATTATCAACTTCTATCAATTAGATAATCTTGTCTTCTGCACTCATACCATTAATGAATCCTTATGTGCAGAGTTTTACAACAACATAATTCGACAAGATAATCTAATGTTTCACACTACTGTCCAAGGGATACCTCTGACTATCACCCCTACTTTGTTGAACCGATTCCTAGGACTGCGACCCTCTCAGTCCACATTTTGCTGCTATCCTCCTAGGAACCCCCCATTTGATCCTCCCTACTCACACATTACCCTAGACACCATCCACTCCTATTTCTATAGGGCAGACCTCCCCACAAATAGACGTTTCCAAGCCGTTGAACTTCAGGCACAGGACTATGCCTTGTATAGAGTCCTGGTCCGCTGTATCTTACCACTCTCCACCAGAGATCTCGGGACTATGCGACCCTTTCATGCTTTCCTTCTATATGCCCTAGTCCATCACCTTGACATAGACATTGGACTCCATATGTTTCATACCATTCTGCATGCGTCCAGTGTCACGACCCAGGGACGAGTGCGCACACCATTTTGCCACATCATCACATCCCTTCTTCATCACCACGGTCGTGACATTACCGTGGGTGAAATAACCGCTATGACTGACTTTGACGAAATAGGATTTAGGAACTTCTCGTTAGCGGGTCTAGAGGTGTCGGCCACCGGGGTTCTTAGTTGGAGACGACAGCAGGCCGGGGCTCCAATCGACTCAGACGAGGAGGTTGACGTCGACGTTGGAGACATCGCTGCAGCAGCCCGAGCACACATCGACGAGCCCGCTCCACCGACACTCTACCAGAGAGTGACACATTTAGAGACACAGGTTCAGAGTCTCCGAGAGGAGGTCGAAGCCTACCACATAGAGCAGATGGACGCTCGTCGAGCCGATCGAGAAGTGGCTGACGCACGATTCATTGAAATGATGGCACGATTCGATTCATGGCAGCCTGGCCCATCTGATCATCCCGGTCCCTCATCCTAGATTTGATTAGTATTGTACCAGTACCTATTTGACTACCCCTACTCAGTAGGGTTGACTTGTGTTTAACTGTATGACTATGTTGAACCTTGAGTACCTGCTTTATTCTATGTTGACTAGCTTATGATTACTAGTTTCTTGTCAATTCAGCAGTTAGGATTGTGCTCTGTAGAATAGATTAACTCTACTGTTGATTTTCTTTCTGCTTTACTTGATTTGAAAATCAGTTTCTAAAATTAGAAATTTGAAAAACTGGTTTATTTAATTTCAAAATCAGTTTAGTTTAAATTTTTTTCTCGACTTAGTTTTATTTCAAAACTACCCCCTTTCAAAGCTAGGGCTTTTTCGCAAATGGACTTAGCTTAGGCCCTAACCCTAGAACTGCATGCACCTATAGACTTAGAAGCCAGCATCTCGCAAGCACTTTAGGATACTTGTTGATTGATAACCTAGAAAGGGTTGAGATGCTTAGGTCTTTGCCTTAATTCAAGATGCTTTAAGTCAGTGCATCTGCAGCAATTGGGGCACTAAATACAACTTAAACAGCAATCAAGTTAAGTGTCAAGTTTAGAAAATCTAACTTGAACAGAAACACTTAACTTGACTAACCCTAGCGAAAACTACTGCTTATAACAGTTAGTAAGTAGCTAAATGGGTTAGACAGGTCCCTACAAGGAAAAATTAATTGATTTGGTCTAAGTCTTGGTTCAGTACAGCAAAATCAAATGAATATTTTTTTTGCAAATTAATTTCTGCAATTTCTATCTGTTTTTGATATATGGCAAAGGGGGAGAGATAGGAAAAGAGAGAATTCAAATTTTCTCAAAAGTTCAAATTTTGAAAAAAAAAATTCTCTCAAATATTTTCTTCAAAAAGTTAGCTACTTAAGTCTTTTCAAAAAGCTTTTCAAAACCTTTCTAGAAATACTTAAGTTTTTTGTTTTAAGAAAAACCTATTATGTACCTAAGCTTATTAAGTATTCAAAATATAAACTTTTATAAGTACTTTAAGCTTAAGTTTTTCAAAACTTTTATAAGTACTTTAAGCTTAAGCCTTTCAAAACCTTTATAAAGTACTTAAATTATTTTAAAAAGTTTACTAAGTACTTAAATTATTTCAAAAGTTTACTAAGTGCTTAAGGTTTTGAAATCCTACTAAGTACTTAACTTAAAAATTTTCAAACTTAAGAGTACAGTAAACTTAAGACTTCAAATTTTTGGTAAGTACTCGAAACTCATGCTTTCAAAAATTTCGTCTATGTACTTTTAAAACTTAAGTTATCAAAAGATTTCTAAAGCACCTAAACTTAAGTTTTCAAAGTGCTTCTAAGTAAAGTTTTAATAAAATCTTAGAACCCCACGAAGTTTTGAAAAATCTAGGGGGAGATTCTCTCCAACGGGAGGGAACAAATTTTTATGCTTTTGATTAAACTTAACTTTTTGAACTAAGGGTTGCCATAAATCAAAAAGGGGGAGATTGTTGGTGCAGTGAGCACTAAAGTCAAACCTAAGTTTTGATAATGGCAACGGGGTTCAAAAGTTAAGTCTTAATTGTTATCTAACAATGTTACTTGAGTGTGCAGGAAAAGTCCTAGCGAAGGGCTGCTAGGCACCTGGCGAAGGGCTGCCAGGATAAAAAGCCCTAGCGAAGGAATGCTAGGCACTTGGTGAAGGAATGCCAAGATAAAAAGACCTAGCAAAGGACTGCTAGGCTCCAGGCGAAGGACAGCTTGGAACTGAAGCCTTAGCGAAGGAATGCTAGGCACTGGGCGAAGGATAGCTCGGTATCCAAGACCTGGCAAAGGATCGCCAGGCAAAAGTCCAACCAAAGGAGCGGTTGGCATCAGGTATATTCTCCCGAGCGGAGTAGGTGAGGACGCGTTCCCCGTCGAGGGAACAGTAGGCGTCGGTTCGACCTAGGGCTCCATTTTGGAGACCCAAAGTCAGAACCAAGACAGCTAAGGCTGTATAAACTAACCACTTAATGTTTTGTTGAGTTATGGACTAACCCTGGATGCAGGACCGAAGGAACGTGTGTCTGCAGCTCAGAGAGCCTCAAAGGAATGAGGCAACAGCTGACCAGGGCGCCCGGAGTGTCCCGGGCGCCCCCATGGTGAACACAAAACACAAGTTACAAAAACAGGCTTCGATAGTACAACTCCCGGGCGCCGCCATGCTCCCGGGTGCCCCCTGCGCCGCGGGCGCCCCCAGTGCCAGTTATCGGAGCACACCCTCGCGAAGCCAAGAAGATGGAGTTTTGACCCGGTCAATTCGGGCGCCCCGAGCGCTCCGGGTGCCCCGGTCAAAGCTGATCCCGAAGGTAAAGGGATCAGATGTTGACCGAGCATTGTGCAGATCAACTGCCACTAGGGGCGCCACCGACGTCCCGGGCGCCCCCAGGCCCTATATAAAGGGCCCTCGACCCCAAGCTTCAACAACAACTTCCAATCAACGCTTCTACGCTCTTCTGCTCTCGCGCTTCGCCTCGGAATCCTTCCAACTCGAGCCGACGATGTCCCGCTGCTTCGAAAAAGTCGATATACCCCGGACGTTGGTAAAAGAGCGTTTTAAGTTTACTGTACTTAATTCTGTAATACTCTTTTGTAAACTATTTGCGCCTTATATAGAATTTGCCAAAGTAAACGGTCAACGACCGTGGGCCTTGGAGTAGGAGTCGACCCAGGCTCCGAACCAAGTAAAATCAACCATGTCTCTGTGTTGTTATTCTCCGCTGCGTACTTGCTCTAAATTTTCCGAAAAACGATTTCCGATATTCCCCCCCCCTCTATCGGTTTTCTCGATCCAACAGAAACCACAATTAGGACTTTTGGGATATGCTAAAATGATACATTTTAGGAGAAGTTGAGTTTCGTGTCAATCTTGGGATCCAGAGTACATTTGTTTAGAAACGTATTTTTCCTAAGTAGACATTGGTGTAACACCCCAATTTTTCCCCATAGGTAATATTATGAATTCATGAAACATTATTATGAAATGTCATGATGGGCTTGGCTTAATGGGCTTTGATGTGGTTAGTGAAAAATGTGATAAAAAGAAAGTGTAGAAAGGAGGAAGCAAGGATCGAACCTTGAACCTCCTAGTTACACTAATCATGTCTTAACCAATGTACCAAGCAATGTTTTATGGTGAGAGAATAAGAAATGTGCTAGTTAAAGCTAGGGAAGTGAAGAGACATGTCCCTTCATGAAAGTAGTATAAATTAGAGAGGGGGAAGGAAGTTTGATTCTTCTTCTTCCCCACTCTAAAAATCGAAAACCCTAGAGCCCTTCTCCCTTTCAATTTTCGAAATTTCCCCCTAGGGTTCTAACCCTAGAGAATTGGAAGGAAGAAGACTCATCCAAGGATTTGGCCCTCTACTAGGGCCAAGAGTTCTAGAGAAGTGCTAGTAAGAGGAACCCTCACCTCTCCTTCAACCAAGGGTACCCTAAAGGTTTAGAGAAGGTGAAATTCAAGCGAAAGGATGTAAGTATCCCCTCGCCTGCAGTGTAATTGTTGTGCATGATTCTTTTGTTCTTCTTGTTTTCGAAAAAGGGAAAATCCCTTGTGTAAGTTTCGGCCACCCCTTAGGGGAAGGCCTTGGTTACTCCTTGATGCATGAGAAGACCCCTTGAGACTTAGGGTATATGTATATGTTGTTTCCTTCATGATGTTATGAACAAAACCCTAGGGTTTTACCCTTGTGTAGGTTTCGGCCACCCCCAAGGGGGAGACCTTGGCTACTCCTTGATGCATGAGGAGACCCCTTGGGACTTAGGGTATACATATATGTTGTGTCCCTTCATATTGTGATGACAAAAACTAGGGTTTAGGGTTTGGATGGGTTTCGGCCAAGGCATGGAAACTAGGGTTAGTGAGGGTTGAATTATCCCATAATATATCCATGCTTAGTGTATTGTATGATAGTGTATACAAGGTGTTTGTATAAATGTCTGTGTGAATGTTTCATTGCAAAAACCCTAATTCCCCCTACCCTAGGACTTTCGGCCAACACCCCAAGATTAGGGTTTGTGAAGGTTAAACTACCCTATGAGATATGCTTATGTTTGGGGATGATGATATGTATATGCATGTGATGTTTAAATGGAATGTTTGATTGGAAAACTTAACTTCCCCCTAGCATGACTTTTGGCCAAGGCATAAACCATTAGGGTTGTGAAGGTTGAGTACCCCATGATGTATGCTATGCTTAGTATGATACATGATATATATATATGTGATGCTTGTATGGGATGTACCCTATGAGATATGCTTATGTTTGGGATGATGATATGTATATGCATGTGATGTTTAAATGGAATGTTTGATTGGAAAACTTAACGTCCCCCTAGCATGACTTTTGGCCAAGGCATAAACCATTAGGGTTGTGAAGGTTGAGTACCCCATGATGTATGCTATGCTTAGTATGATACATGATATATATATATATGTGATGCTTGTATGGGATGTACCCTATGAGATATGCTTATGTTTGGGATGATGATATGTATATGCATCTGATGTTTAAATGGAATGTTTGATTGGAAAACTTAATTTTTCCCTAGCATGACTTTCGGCCAAGGCAAGGAACATTAGGGTTGTGAAGGTTGATTTCCCCATGATGTATGCTATGCTTAGTATGATGCATGATGTATATATATGTGATGCTGGTATAGGATGTTTGATGTCAAAAACCTAACCTATCCTTACCTTATGAATTTCGGCCAAACCCTAGTTTAGGGTTAGGAAGAATGAATTTAATCCATGAAGCATGCTACCACTTTCTATGATATGAGTATGATCTATGTGACCAATCTTGTCATATATAAAGTATGTTTAAGTGGTTGAAGCATGATGTATGTATGAGCATGTCTTATAGCCCATGGGGCACCCTTATGTGATTGCATGTGATGTGTATGTTAAAATGCTTGAAAGGATACTCCACTAAGTATGGGATCAAGAACACCGCTTATGTTGTGTGGTGTGTCCCTTTGGGATCATGAGCACCCTTGAAGAGTGGTGTGTCCCTTGAGAAGTGAATTTGGAGTACTCCTTAGCATATATGTAAAGACATGATAAGTATTTTACTTTGTAAGTTGTGTACCCGACTCGGAAGGGGGTCGTTAAACAAATCCGGGGTGCATGTTAACTTAAGGTCATAGCTCCGGTAGGACGGAAGGGTCTTGCTCTAATGGGATTGGTGGCTCGCTACCCCAATTCATTAGGGAACGCGCATTATGTGGTACACAACTGGGCCCTATATGATGTTGAAATATTTTTAAGTAATACCTTTATGGAATTGTTTTGAAAACATTTATTATATGTGAAGGGTATGATTAAGATACTTTATACTGCTTGCTTAGAAACTTTGATGTTAGTATGCTATGATAAACTCATGCTTATGATTCATTATGTGTACATGTTGTATTATTCCGTATGGATTTTGCGAGTAGGACAGGATCCTTACTAAGCATTTGTGCTTACTAGTCTATGTGTTGTCTTATGCTGCAGATCAGGGTAAGGGACACTTAAACTAAAGGAAGAGGCAGGAGGGCTGAAGATGTGTGGGGTGGTGGCTCGGGAAAGAATGATTCTATATCTACTTTACTATGCTGATGTTAATGTTTTCTTAATAAGGAATGTTAGTGATTACACTTAGATTACTCTTATACTTGATTATGTTATGAGTTGAACTACTTGTGAACCTATCATGTTATAGGATAACTCTTTATTAAGATATTTCAAATGATGTTATAGTATGCTTAGCACTTGTAAATATCAATTGATAGTTTTAAACAAGCATGCTCAGTACTTAGTCCTTGCACTTTTGCTTTTTATTTTATGTTTAAATTATATGATTGATGGTACGTAACCCCGCCCCGAGAGTAGATATAAGGGCGGGCGTTACAAGTTGGTATCAAAGCAGATTTCCCCTCCACTACACACACATCAAGCTTCATCCTGCCGCTTCCAAGTAAGAGATCCTAACCTCGCTTTACTTTAGTTCATGTACAGTAATGATTATATGGAGATGATTAATACTTGCATAACAAGTGAAAGTAGTATTAATTCTTATGTAGTCATTTATCACCTGTATGATAGATATGGCTAGAGGACATAGCAATCGGAGTAATGAAACAGCACCCCCACCTAATATGATGCAAATGATCACGGACCTGCAGCGTCAAGTCACTGAACAACAGCAGATAATAAACACTCTGATGACCCAGCAGGGGAACACTGCAACCCCGCAGGGAAGTCAAAATGTGATACCTACTGAGCCTCCAACTGCACAGGCACCCCCGGACACTCCGGCCCGAGGAGTCCGACAGGAGGCCTACCTGATTCAGTGGCAGAGACTGAAGCCGGAAAAGTTCTCTGGCACCTGCGAGCCCTGAGATGCCCAGGCCTGGCTTAAGACAGTTGAGAGCACAGTGGAATTATTAGACTGGTCCGAGCATGAGAAAATTAAATGTGTCTCGTTCTGCCTCACTGGCGACGCCCGGATGTGGTGGGAACGGATAAAAGCTAGAAGGTCAGTGGACCAGATGAAATGGAAGGACTTCGAGATCGAATTTCTGGAGGAATTCTTTAATATGCGAGTCACAAATAGGCACTTTGATGAGTTCACTGAATTCTGGCAGGGAAATCTCTCAGTCAACGATGCCGTTAAGCAATTCAACCGACTGGCACGATTATGTCCGGAGCTAGTCAGTACAGAGAAAGAAAGGGTCAGATTAATGCTCAAGATGCTCAGGCCCGAGATAGCTCTGAATGTAGCCGGCGGCGTTAATAGGCCCCAGACTGCAGAAGAGCTGTTCAGCAGCGCCCTTATTACCGAGCATTATCTAAAGAATATTAACCAGCAGAGCCAACCACTGACCGCCAGCAAGAGTCAGAGTCAGAGTCAGTCGGGAGGTCAGAAACCTCAGAATAGCAACCCCCACTGGAAAAAGAACTACAACGGAAAGAGGAAGCCATGGGATAAATCTGCCAGTGGTGCAGGAGGCAAGAAGCCTAAATATCCCACATGTGCCACTTGTGGGAAGATGCACCTCGGGACATGCCTCTTAGGCGCCAGGAGATGCTACACCTGCGGAAAGGAAGGACACATGGCCAGAGAGTGTCCTACTGCAGCCAAAGCACCTCAGCCGCAGCATGCCCAATACAAAGGTGCTCATCCCCAGTTACCCCAGATGCAGGCAACTATAGATGGTACTCATATATGCCACGGGAGATTAGAGGCCCCGCCTGCCACGACGAACGCCAGGGTTTTCTCTCTTACGAAAGAAGACGTGGCGACTGCCTCTACCGTTGTCACAGGTCAGATATTTATTTACAGTCAGTATGCTACTGTTTTATTTGACACTGGGGCAACACATTCGTTTATCTCTATGCAATATGCCAAAAGAAATGACATATCACTGCAAGATTTAGACTGCAAATTTCTGACAACACTGCCCTCGGGTGAGGTGATGCCCTCTATCCAAATGCTACGTGCCGCACCAATCAGAATCGCAGATAGGGAACTCTACTGCGACCTGATAGTACTTGATATGCCAGATTATGATGTGATACTGGGCATGGATTTCTTGAACAAATACGGCGCCTCTATTGAGTGTCGTAAACGAAAGGTTACCTTCCAACCTGAGGCGGGAATTCTATTTGAATTCCTCGGAGAGCCGAAGAAGAGGACAAGCAAATTCTTATCGGCTCTGAATGCAAGGAAGATGTTAGAAAATGGATGCTCTGGGTTTCTAGCTCATGTGGTTGATACCAATCCTACTGAGGGCCCGAAGCTAGAAGATGTCAAAGTCGTATGCAATTACCCAGAGGTATTTCCCGATGACTTACCAGGGTTAGCACCTGAAAGAGATATAGAATTTGCAATTGAGTTGGTTCCTGGTACTAACCCCATTTCTAAGGCACCGTACCGTATGGCGCCGACAGAATTAAAAGAATTACAGGGACAGTTACAGGAGCTACTTGACAAGGGACTCATCCGCCCTAGTCATTCTCCCTGGGGAGCTCCCGTACTGTTCGTGAAAAAGAAGGATGGGTCGATGCGAATGTGTATCGACTATCGGGCACTGAACAACGTGACTGTCAAGAACAGGCACCCTCTACCCAGGATAGATGACCTGTTCGATCAACTGAAGGGAGCCACGGTGTTCTCTAAAATTGACCTGAGGTCTGGTTATCACCAAGTCAGGGTGAAAAAGGAGGATATACCGAAGACGACCTTCCGTACCAGATACGGACATTATGAGTTCGTAGTTATGCCATTTGGGGTTACCAATGCTCCAGCTATGTTTATGGACTTAATGAATCGGGTATTCACGGCATTCCTAGACAGATTTGTGATCGTCTTTATCGACGATATCCTTATATATTCGAGAACTCCCGAAGAACATGCTGAACACCTGAGTAAAGTACTACAGATCCTTTAGAAGGAACAACTGTAAGCCAAATTTTCTAAATGCGAGTTCTGGCTCGATCAAGTATCATTCTTGGGACATGTTATCTCCAAGGAAGGAGTAATGGTGGACCCGACTAAAATTGAAGCTGTGAGTAACTGGACTAGACCCAAGAATGCCAGTGAAATCAGAAGTTTCCTCGGGCTAGCAGGCTATTACAGAAAATTCGTAGAGGGATTCTCTCGGATTGCCGCCCCTATGTAACGCCCTAAAATTCCCATTTTTAGTTCTTAAAGTCCTTAGAATTATTTAAAAATGGTTTAGAAATATTCTAGATATTTTTAGGGATTTTTAGAATATTTTTATGGAATTTTTTGAGTTCGTTTAGTATTTTAAAAAGGAAGAAAAAAAAGAAAAAGGAAAAACCACTTAAGGGCAACCGGTGGTTCGAACCCGCGACCAGCGGGAGACAAGGTAAGCGCGCGACCAGCCAGGCTAGGGTATCAAGCACAACAAGGGACGGAGAGAAGTGTATTTAAGGTATAGTTAGGTTGGTCCGCCCCTTAAGTATAAATAGATAATTAAAGAGAGAAGTTTTATTT
>JAGFNQ010001549.1:220225-264280 GCA_024364735.1 Boesenbergia rotunda
AGGAAATTGTCCGACTACACGGGGTTCCCAAGACCATTATCTCTGATCGGGATGGTCGATTTACTTCAGATTTTTGGAACACGTGCAGAAGGCTCTTGGCACGAAGCTGAAATTCAGTACGGCCTTTCACCCCCAGACTGACGGGCAAACTGAAGAGTGAATCAAATATTAGAGGATATGTTACGAGCTTGTGCCTTGGACTTCAAGGGAAGCTGGTGTCGATACCTAAGCCTGGCAGAGTTTGCTTATAACAACAGTTATCAGGCTACTATCGGGATGGCACCGTACGAAGCGCTATACGGAAGGAAATGCCAAGACCATTATCCATGACTGTTGGTATACACATCATGAGTAGATACGGACATTATGAGTTCGTAGTTATGCCATTTGGAGTTACCAATGCTCCAGCTATGTTTATGGACTTAATGAATCGGGTATTCACGGCATTCCTCGACAGATTTGTGATCGTCTTTATCGACGATATCCTTATATATTCGAGAACTCCCGAAGAACATGATGAACACCTGAGTAAAGTACTACAGATCCTTCAGAAGGAACAACTGTATGCCAAATTTTCTAAATGCGAGTTCTGGCTAGACCAAGTATCATTCTTGGGACATGTTATCTTCAAGGAAGGAGTAATGGTGGACCCAATTAAAATCGAAGCTGTGAGTAACTGTACCAGACCCAAGAATGCCAGCGAAATCAGAAGTTTCCTCGGGCTAGCAGGCTATTACAGAAAATTCGTAGAGGGATTCTCTCGGATTGCCGCCCCTATGACAGCTCTTACTAAGAAAGACAAGAAATATGTATGGACCGATGAATGTGAGAAGAGCTTTACTGAATTGAAAAGGAGGCTGACTAGCACTCCGATATTGACTTTTCCAGAAAGCGATACGGGTTTCGATATGTACAGCGACACATCCAAACTAGGACTCGGAGCTGTACTTATGCAGAATGGGAAGGTGATTGCCTATGCCTCTAAGCAACTCAAGGAACATGAAAGGAATTATCCTACCCATGACTTAGAACTAGCAGCGGTGGTCTTTGCACTGAGAATATGGAGGCACTATCTATATGGAACTCAGTGTAAAGTTTATACAGATCACCAGAGTCTGCGATATTTCTTCACCCAGAAAGATCTGAATATGCGACAGCGCAGATGGCTCGAATTGGTCAAGGACTATGACTGTGTGATCCTGTACCATCCGGGGAAAGCCAACAAGGTAGCCGATGCACTCAGTAGAAAATCACGTGCTGCTTTGATGTCTTTATCAGCTTTGTCACAACCCTTAAGGGAAGAAATTACGAATTACGGGATTGAAATCATATCAGGACAGTTATCCACCCTGATGATTACGCCGACATTATTCGACGATATTCTGGAAAAGCAGAATCAGGATCCGAGCCTTCAGAGGATCAGGCAAGAGGTTCTCGAAGGCAAGGACAATGGATTTCGGATTTCAGACAGCGGAGTCTTATATCTTTGGGATTGATTGTGTGTTCCCGACGACTCCGATTTACGGAGAAGAATCCTTGAGGAAGCTCACGGAACGCCTTATGCGATACATCCTGGGTCTACCAAGATGTATCAAGATCTGAAGAGCAAGTTTTGGTGGTCCGGTATGAAGCGAGATGTAGCCCACTATATCAGTATGTGTTTGACCTGCAAGAGGGTCAAAGCAGAACACCAGAGGCCTGGAGGAGTTTTGCAACCTCTGCCAATTCCCGAGTGGAAATGGGAAGACATCTCTATGGATTTCATCTCAGGGCTACCTAGAACAACGAATGGATATGATGGTATATGGGTTATTGTGGACAGGCTAACCAAGTCTGCCCATTTTCTGGTTATCAGGATAACCTACTCAGTAGAGCAGTTGGCTCAACTGTATGTCAAGGAAATTGTCCGACTACACGGGGTTCCCAAGACCATTATCTCTGATCGGGATGGTCGATTTACTTCAGATTTTTGGGAACACGTGCAGAAGGCTCTTGGCACGAAGCTGAAATTCAGTACGGCCTTTCACCCCCAGACTGACGGGCAAACTGAAAGAGTGAATCAAATATTAGAGGATATGTTACGAGCTTGTGCCTTGGACTTCAAGGGAAGCTGGTGTCGATACCTAAGCCTGGCAGAGTTTGCTTATAACAACAGTTATCAGGCTACTATCGGGATGGCACCGTACGAAGTGCTATACGGAAGGAAATGCCAAGACCATTATCCATGACTGTTGGTATACACATCATGAGTAGATACGGACATTATGAGTTCGTAGTTATGCCATTTGGAGTTACCAATGCTCCAGCTATGTTTATGGACTTAATGAATCGGGTATTCACGGCATTCCTCGACAGATTTGTGATCGTCTTTATCGACGATATCCTTATATATTCGAGAACTCCCGAAGAACATGATGAACACCTGAGTAAAGTACTACAGATCCTTCAGAAGGAACAACTGTATGCCAAATTTTCCAAATGCGAGTTCTGGCTAGACCAAGTATCATTCTTGGGACATGTTATCTTCAAGGAAGGAGTAATGGTGGACCCAATTAAAATCGAAGCTGTGAGTAACTGTACCAGACCCAAGAATGCCAGCGAAATCAGAAGTTTCCTCGGGCTAGCAGGCTATTACAGAAAATTCGTAGAGGGATTCTCTCGGATTGCCGCCCCTATGACAGCTCTTACTTAGAAAGACAAGAAATATGTATGGACCGATGAATGTGAGAAGAGCTTTACTGAATTGAAAAGGAGGCTGACTAGCACTCCAATATTGACTTTTCCAGAAAGCGATACGGGTTTCGATATGTACAGCGACACATCCAAACTAGGACTCGGAGCTGTACTTATGCAGAATGGGAAGGTGATTGCCTATGCCTCTAAGCAACTCAAGGAACATGAAAGGAATTATCCTACCCATGACTTAGAACTAGCAGCGGTGGTCTTTGCACTGAGAATATGGAGGCACTATCTATATGGAACTCAGTGTAAAGTTTATACAGATCACCAGAGTCTGCGATATTTTTTCACGCAGAAAGATCTGAATATGAGACAGCGCAGATGGCTCGAATTGGTCAAGGACTATGACTGTGTGATCCTGTACCATCCGGGGAAAGCCAACAAGGTAGCTGATGCACTCAGTAGAAAATCACGTGCTGCTTTGATGTCTTTATCAGCTTTGTCACAACCCTTAAGGGAAGAAATTACGAATTATGGGATTGAAATCATATCAGGACAGTTATCCACCCTGATGATTACGCCGACATTATTCGATGATATTCTGGAAAAGCAGAATCAGGATCCGAGCCTTCAGAGGATCAGGCAAGAGGTTCTCGAAGGCAAGGACAATGGATTTCGGATTTCAGACAGCGGAGTCTTATATCTTCGGGATTGATTGTGTGTACCCGACGACTCCGATTTACGGACAAGAATCCTTGAGGAAGCTCATGGAACGCCTTATGCGATGCATCCTGGGTCTACCAAGATGTATCAAGATCTAAAGAGCAAGTTTTGGTGGTCCGGTATGAAGCGAGATGTAGCCCACTATATCAGTATGTGTTTGACCTGCCAGAGGGTCAAAGCAGAACACCAGAGGCCAGGAGGAGTTTTGCAACCTCTGCCAATTCCCGAGTGGAAATGGGAAGACATCTCTATGGATTTCATCTCAGGGCTACCTAGAACAACGAATGGATATGATGGTATATGGGTTATTGTGGACAGGCTAACCAAGTCTGCCCATTTTCTGGTTATCAGGATAACCTACTCAGTAGAGCAGTTGGCTCAACTGTATGTCAAGGAAATTGTCCGACTACACGGGGTTCCCAAGACCATTATCTCTGATCGGGATGGTCGATTTACTTCAGATTTTTGGGAACACGTGCAGAAGGCTCTTGGCACGAAGCTGAAATTCAGTACGGCCTTTCACCCCCAGACTGACGGGCAAACTGAAAGAGTGAATTAAATATTAGAGGATATGTTACGAGCTTGTGCCTTGGACTTCAAGGGAAGCTGGTGTCGATACCTAAGCCTGGCAGAGTTTGCTTATAACAACAGTTATCAGGCTACTATCGGGATGGCACCGTACGAAGCGCTATACGGAAGGAAATGCCAAGACCATTATCCATGACTGTTGGTATACACATCATGAGCAGATACGGACATTATGAGTTCGTAGTTATGCCATTTGGAGTTACCAATGCTCCAACTATGTTTATGGACTTAATGAATCGGGTATTCACGGCATTCCTCGACAGATTTGTG
Organism: Boesenbergia rotunda; assembly: GCA_024364735.1. NCBI lineage: Eukaryota > Viridiplantae > Streptophyta > Magnoliopsida > Zingiberales > Zingiberaceae > Boesenbergia > Boesenbergia rotunda. Next base: position 224,486 of record JAGFNQ010001549.1, read on the forward strand.
ATCGTCTTTATCGACGATATCCTTATATATTCGAGAACTCCCGAAGAACATGATGAACACCTGAGTAAAGTACTACAGATCCTTCAGAAGGAACAACTGTATGCCAAATTTTCCAAATGCGAGTTCTGGCTCGACCAAGTATCATTCTTGGGACATGTTATCTCCAAGGAAGGAGTAATGGTGGACCCAATTAAAATCGAAGCTGTGAGTAACTGGACCAGACCCAAGAATGCCAGCAAAATCAGAAGTTTCCTCGGGCTAGCAGGCTATTACAGAAAATTCGTTGAGGGATTCTCTCAGATTGCCGCCCCTATGACAGCTCTTACTAAGAAAGACAAGAAATATGTATGAACCGATGAATGTGAGAAGTGCTTTACTGAACTGAAAAGAAGGCTGACTAGCACTCCGATATTGACTTTTCCAGAAAGCGATACGGGTTTCGATATGTACAGCGACACATCCAAACTAGGACTCGGAGTTGTACTTATGCAGAATGGGAAGGTGAGTGCCTATGCCTCTAAGCAACTCAAGGAACATGAAAGGAATTATCCTACCCATGACTTAGAACTAGCAGCGGTGGTCTTTGCACTGAGAATATGGAGGCACAATCTATATGGAACTCAGTGTAAAGTTTATACAGATCACCAGAGTCTGCGATATTTCTTCACCCAGAAAGATCTGAATATGAGACAGCGCAGATGGCTCGAATTGGTCAAGGACTATGACTGTGTGATCCTGTACCATCCGGGGAAAGCCAACAAGGTAGCTGATGCACTCAGTAGAAAATCATGTGCTGTTTTGATGTCTTTATTAGCTTTGTCACAACCCTTAAGGGAAGAGATTACGAATTACGGGATTGAAATCATATCAGGACAGTTATCCACCCTGATGATTGCGCCGACATTATTCGACGATATTCTGGAAAAGCAGAATCAGGATCCGAGCCTTCAGAGGATCAGGCAAGAGGTTCTCGAAGGCAAGGACAATGGATTTCGGATTACAGACAGCGGAGTATTATATCTTCGGGATCGATTGTGTGTTCCCGACGACTCCGATTTACGGACAAGAATCCTTGAGGAAGCTCACGGAACGCCTTATGCGACGCATCCTGGGTCTACCAAGATGTATCAAGATCTGAAGAGCAAGTTTTGGTGGTCCGGTATGAAGCGAGATGTAGCCCACTATATCAGTATGTGTTTGACCTGCTAGAGGGTCAAAGCAGAACACCAGAGGCCAGGAGGAGTTTTGCAACCTCTGCCAATTCCCGAGTGGAAATGGGAAGACATCTCTATGGATTTCATCTCAGGGCTACCTAGAACAACGAATGGATATGATGGTATATGGGTTATTGTGGACAGGCTAACCAAGTCTGCCCATTTTCAGCCTATCAGGATAACCTACTCAGTAGAGCATTGGCTCAACTGTATGTCAAGGAAATTGTCCGACTACACGGGGTTCCCAAGACCATTATCTCTGATCGGGATGGTCGATTTACTTCAGATTTTTGGGAACACGTGCAGAAGGCTCTTGGCACGAAGCAGAAATTCAGTACGACCTTTCACCCCCAGACTGACGGGCAAACTGAAAGAGTGAATCAAATATTAGAGGATATGTTATGAGCTTGTGCCTTGGACTTCAAGGGAAGCTGGTGTCGATACCTGAGCCTGGCAGAGTTTGCTTATAACAACAGTTATCAGGCTACTATCGGGATGGCACCGTACGAAGCGCTATACGGAAGGAAATGTCGATCTCCTATATGCTGGCTTGAGAGTGGTGAAAAGAAGGAGATGGGGCTTCAAACTGATATTATAGATGAAACCACTCAGGCTACCAAGAATATCCGCCAGAGGATAGAGACTGCTCAGAGTCGGCAGAAAAGCTACGCTGATAAGCGACGCAAACCACTAGAGTTTGATGTTGGGGATTCAGTATTCCTTAAAGTGGCACCTATGAAAGGGGTGATGAGATTCGGGAAAAGAGGGAAGCTGAGTCCGCGATATGTGGGACCGTACCAGATCCTGAGACGGGTGGGCAAAGTGGCCTACGAACTGGAGCTACCGCCAAAAATGTCGGCTATCCACAATGTCTTCCATGTATCAATGCTCAAGAAATGTACCTCTGATGAGGACCAAATTATAGAGCCCCAACCAGAACCAAATCAAGAGAACCTAAGTTGTGAACACTGACCTATTCAGATCCTAGATCGGGAAGTCAAAAAGCTAAGGAACAAGGAAGTGCCCTTAGTAAAGGTTCTGTGGCGGAACGAGCAATTCGAAGAAGCCACTTGGGAACGAGAGGAGGCAATACGATTAAAGTATCCGGAACTGTTTTAAGTTCGGGACGAACTTTTTATAAGGTACGAGGGATTGTAACACCCCAAATTTTCCCATATATATAATGTTTTGAATTCATGAAACATTATTATTATGAAATTTCATGATGGGCTTGGATTAATGGGCTTTGATGTGGATTAGTGCAAAATGTGATAAAAAGAAAGTGTAGAAAGGAGGAAGCAAGGATCGAACCTTGAACCTCCTAGTTACATTAACCATGTCTTAACCAATGCACCAAGCAATGTTTCATGTTGAGAGAATAAGAAACATGTTCGTTAAAGCTAGGGAAGTGAAGAGACATGTCCCTTCATGAGAATAGTATAAATAAGAGAGGGAGAGGGAGGAATAACTTCCTCTCTTCTTCTTCCTCACTCTCCCCACCGAAAACTCTAGCCTCTTCCCCCTTTTCAATTTTCGAAAATACACCCTAGGGTTCTAACCCTAGGGAATTGGAAGGAAGAAGACCCCATCCAAGGATTTTTTGCCCTCTACTAGGGCCAAGTGTTTAGAGGAGTTCTAGCAAAGGGAACTCTCACTCTTCCTTCAACCAAGGGCACCCTAAGGATTTAGAGAAGGTGATTTTCAAGCGAAAGGATGTAAGTATCCCCTCGCCTGCAGTGTAATTGTTGATTTCATGATTCCTTTTCTTTTCTTGTTTCGAAAATGGGAGTTACCCCTTGTGTGAGTTTCGGCCACCCCCAAAGGGGAGACCTTGGCTACTCCTTGATGCATGAGGAGACCCCTTGGGACTTAGGGTATATACATAGGTTGTTTTCCCTTCATGTTGTGATGACAAAAACTAGGGTTTTGCACCCTACACCATTCGGCCATGAAGTGTAGACAAGGTGTTTGTATAAATGGTTGTGTGAAGGTTTGATTTCAAAAACCCTAATCCCCCTACCCTACACCATTCGGCCAACATGAATAGATTAGGGTTTGTGAAGGTTAAACTACCCTATGAGATATGCTTATGTTTGGGGATGATGATATGTATATGCATGTGATGTTTAAATGGAATGTTTGATTGGAAAACTTAACTTCCCCCTAGCATGACTTTTGGCCAAGGCATGAACCATTAGGGTTGTGAAGGTTGATTACCCATGATGTATGCTATGCTTAGTATGATACATGATATATATATGTGTGATGCTTGCATGGGATGTACCCTATGAGATATGCTTATGTTTGGGATGATGATACGTATATGCACGTGATGTTTAAATGGAATGTTTGATTGGAAAACTTAATTTTTCCCTAGCATGACTTTCGGCCAAGGCAAGGAACATTAGGGTTGTGAAGGTTGATTACCCCATGATGTATGCTATGCTTAGTATGATACATGATGTATAGATATGTGATGCTTGTATGGGATGTTTGATGTCAAAAAAAAAACCTAACCTATCCTTACCTTATGAAATTCGGCCAAACCCTAGTTTAGGGTTAGGAAGAATGAATTTAATCCATGAAGCATGCTACCACTTCCTATGATATGAGTATGATCTATGTGACCAATCTTGTCATATATAAAGTATGTTAAGTGGTTGAAGCATGATGTATGTATGAGCATGTCTTATAGCCCATGGGGCACCCTTATGAGATTGCATGTGATGTGTATGTTAAAATGCTTGGAAGGATACTCTACTAAGTATGGGATCAAGAACACCCTTATGTTGTGTGGTGTGTCCCTATGGGATCATGAGCACCCTTGAAGAGTGGTGTGTCCTTTGAGAAGTGAAATTGCAGTACTCCTTAGCATATATGTAAAGACATGATAAGTATTTTACTTTGTAAGTTGTGTACCCGACTCGGAAGGGGGTCGTTAAACAAATCCGGGGTGCATGTTAACTTAAGGTCATGGCTCCGGTAGGACGGAAGGGTCCTGCTCTAATGGGATTGGTGGCTCGCTACCCCAATTCATTAGGGAACGCGCATTATGTGGTACACAACTGGGCCCTATATGATGTTGAAATATTTTTAAGTAATACCTTTATGGAATTGTTTTGAAAACATTTATTATATGTGAAGGGTATGCTTAAGATACTTTATACTGCTTGCTTAGAAACTTGGATGTTTAGTATGCTATGATAAACTCATGCTTATGATTCCTTATGTGTACATGTTGTATTCTTCGTATGGATTTTGCGAGTAGGACAGGATCCTTACTAAGCATTTGTGCTTACTAGTTTATGTGTTGTCTTATGCTGCAGATAAGGGTAAGGGACACTTAAACTAAAGGAAGAGGCAGGAGGGCTGAAGATGTGTGGGGTGGTGGCTCGGGAAAGAAAGATTTTTATATCTACATTACTATGCCTATGATAATGTTTTCTTCAATAATAAATGTTAGTGATTAGAGTTGATACTTTTGAATATTAGAAATTACACTTGGATTACTCTTATATGTTGAGTTGAACTACTTGTGAACCTACCATGTTCTAATCATTAAAGCATGATATCTGATTGGCATGTACTGACTAATATGCTTAGCACTTGTAAATATCACTTGGTAGTTTTAAACAAGCATGCTCAGTACTTAGTCCTTGCACTTGTGTTTTTATTTTATGTTAAAATTTTACGATTGATTGTACGTAACCCCGCCCCGAGAGTAGATATAAGGGCGGGCGTTACAAGTTGGTATCAGAGCACAGTGGAAAGTGGCCTACGAACATGGAGAATATATGTCGATTATGTCCGGAGCTGGCCAGTATGAAGTCGTAAGCATATCACTAGGTACATAAGTAATGCTGGTTAATTTAACGATTATGTCCGGAGCTGGTCAGTACAGAGAAAGAAAGGGTCAGATTAATGCTCAAGATGCTCAGGCCCGAGATAGCTCTGATACCAACTTGTAACGCCCGTCCTTATATCTACTCTCGGGGCGGGGTTACGTACAATCAATCGTAAAATTTTAACATGAAATAAAAACACAAGTGCAAGGACTAAGTACTGAGCATGCTTGTTTAAAACTACCAAGTGATATTTACAAGTGCTAAGCATATTAGTCAGTACATGCCAATCAGATATCATGCTTTAATGATTAGAACATGGTAGGTTCACAAGTAGTTCAACTCAACATATAAGAGTAATCCAAGTGTAATTTCTAATATTCAAAAGTATCAACTCTAATCACTAACATTTATTATTGAAGAAAACATTATCATAGGCATAGTAATGTAGATATAAAAATCTTTCTTTCCCGAGCCACCACCCCACACATCTTCAGCCCTCCTGCCTCTTCCTTTAGTTTAAGTGTCCCTTACCCTTATCTGCAGCATAAGACAACACATAAACTAGTAAGCACAAATGCTTAGTAAGGATCCTGTCCTACTCGCAAAATCCATACGAAGAATACAACATGTACACATAAGGAATCATAAGCATGAGTTTATCATAGCATACTAAACATCCAAGTTTCTAAGCAAGCAGTATAAAGTATCTTAAGCATACCCTTCACATATAATAAATGTTTTCAAAACAATTCCATAAAGGTATTACTTAAAAATATTTCAACATCATATAGGGCACAGTTGTGTTCCACATAATGCGTGTTCCCTAATGAATTGGGGTAGCGAGCCACCAATCCCATTAGAGCAGGACCCTTCCGTCCTACCGGAGCCATGACCTTAAGTTAACATGCACCCCGGATTTGTTTAACGACGCCCTTCCGAGTCGGGTACATAACTTACAAAGTAAAATACTTATCATGTCTTTACATATATGCTAAGGAATACTCCAATTTCACTTCTCAAGGGACACACCACTCTTCAAGGGTGCTCATGATCCCATAGGGACACACCACACAACATAAGGGTGTTCTTGATCCATACTTAGTGGAGTATCCTTCCAAGCATTTTAACATACACATCACATGCAATCTCATAAGGGTGCCCCATGGGCTATAAGACATGCTCATACATACATCATGCTTCAACCACTTAACATACTTTATATATGACAAGATTGGTCACATAAATCATACTCATATCATAGGAAGTGGTAGCATGCATCATGGATTAAATTCATTTCTTCCTAACCTTAAACCTAGGGTTGGCCGAAAGTCATAGGGTAGGGGTAGGTTAGGTTTTTGACATCAAGCATCCCATACAAACATCACATATATATATACATCATGTATCATACTAAGCATAGCATACATCATGGGTCATCAACCTTCACCACCCTAATGTTTCATGCCTTGGCCGAAAGTCATGCTAGGGAAAATTAAGTTTTCCAATCAAACATTTATACAAACACCATGTATACGCTATCATGCAATACACTAAGCATAGGATACATCATAGAAAAATCATACAACCTTAAACCCTCAATCTTCATGCCTTGGCCGAAAGTCCTACTAGGGTGAGTTAATTTTTCCAATCAAGCATTCCATTTAAACATCACATGCATATACATATCATCTTCCAAACATTAGCATATCTCATAGGGTAGTTTAACCTTCGCGAACCCTAACTTTAGGGTGTTGGCCGAATGGTGTAGGGTAGGGGGAATTAGGGTTTTTGAAATCAACCATTCACACAAGCATTTACACAAACACCTCACATACATATCATGCCACATATTAAGTATAGATTACATCATGGGATCATCTTCCAAACATAAGCATATCTCATAGGGTAGTTTAACCTTCACGAACCCTAACTTTAGGGTGTTGGCCGAATGGTGTAGGGTAGGGGGAATTAGGGATTTTGAAATCAACCATTCACACAAACATTTATACAAACACCTTGTCTACACTACTAAGCATCGATACATCATAGGATAATCATACAACCTTAAACCCTAACTCTTCATCCTTGGCCGAACCATGTAGGGTAAGGAAAATTGGGTTTTTGTCATCACAACATGAAGGGAACAACATACATATATACCCTAAGTCCCAAGGGATCTCCTCTTGCATCAAGGAGTAGCCAAAGCCTCCCCTTTGGTGGTGGCCGAAACTTGCACAAGGGGGTAACTCCCATTTTCGAAACAAGAAAAGAAAAGGAATCATGAAATCAACAATTACACTGCAGGCGAGGGGATACTTACATCCTTTCGCTTGAAAATCACCTTCTCTAAATCCTTAGGGTGCCCTTGGTTGAAGGAAGAGTGAGAGTTCCCTTTGCTAGAACTCCTCTAAACACTTGGCCCTAGTAGAGGGCAAAAATCCTTGGATGGGGTCTTCTTCCTTCCAATTCCCTAGGGTTCGAACCCTAGGGTGTATTTTCGAAAATTGAAAAGGGGGAAGAGGCTAGAGTTTTCGGTGGGGAGAGTGAGGAAGAAGAAGAGAGGAAGTTATTCCTCCCTCTCCCTCTCTTATTTATACTATTCTCATGAAGGGACATGTCTCTTCACTTCCCTAGCTTTAACAAACATTTTTCTTATTCTCCCAACATGAAACATTGCTTGGTGCATTGGTTAAGACATGGTTAATGTAACTAGGAGGTTTAATGTTCGATCCTTGCTTCCTCCTTTTTACACTTTCTTTTTATCACATTTTGCACTAATCCATATCAAAGCCCATTAAGCCAAGCACATCATGAAATTTCATAATAATAATGTTTCATGAATTCAAAACATTATATATATATGGGAAAATTTGGGGTGTTACACGGCTCCTCTCCAAGGGCGTGACATATAAAGTGGGTGGTTCAACTTAGTGAGTACAATATCGAGTATCTGTAGGTCCCATATAGGCCGGCTAGACAGGGAATAGTCCTGCAAATAAAAAATAATCTTTTGCTAAAATAATTAATAACATAACAGAAAAATAGTAAGAAATAGAAAAAGTTTACTTGGTTGTAACCGAAAAAGTTGTTAATCTAAGGTAGTGAAAAACTCAATAATGTTTTCCTTCGTTGTAGGCAGAAAATTCTCTTATAGACACTTGTGTAAGTACCCCTGGTTGATTTTGATGTGATCAACCGATTTAAGTTAGGTCCTGCTATGTTTAATCCCTCTGCTAAGAGTGCAGGAGCTTAAGTACGGAGGAAGTCGAGCGTAAGACGTAGCAGACGAGAAGGATTGTGCGGGGAAGTGAGCCGACGGGCTTGGTACAATCCGAGGGACGCGGAAGCTACGGAAGAGTACACCGGTGGAGCGAGAAGGATGTGCGCGGTGTCCGAGAGACGAGAAGCCGGGAGGAAGGACGCTCGAGGGGCGAAAGGCCAGAGTCGGGTTCGGGTGAGCCTAACTTCGGTTGGCCGGAAATCACCCAGAAGACGAAGAATCAAAAAGACTAGTCCAAGGGCCCAAAAGAAAAGAAAAAGTTATTTAGTGCCAAGGAGGATCGAACACAAAACCTCATCAACAAACTCTAACCCAACTACCATTTGGGATAAAGGGTGATTGCACTAAAAGGTTGCCAATATTCAAAAAGACTGGTTCAATGCCCAAAAGAAAAGAGAAGATCATTTGGAGCCAAGAAGGATTGAACCCGAGACATCAACGTTCCACGGTAAACCACTTACCATTTGGGATAAAGGGCGAAGGCAATAAAGTAATTCCGATATTGCTACTTAGAGATTAGAATAGCCACATGGAAATTCAAACAGCCAACACGAGCGGAAAGATAAAGTTTTAATTAAAACTTTATTTCTTAAAAGATAATCTTACATTATCCTTTAATCAAATCCAATGGATGCTGTTAATCCCATCCAAGATCAACCATCCAGATTACATCCATGGATCAACGACCAAGAGAAAAGTCATCAACAATCAACAATCCAGATTCATTCTCTTAGGCTATAAATAGACTTAGAGGATTTGTTTTTTCTCATTCAATTCTCTTGTAATTCTTTCTATAGTCTAGCGTGCTTTTATTGTAAGGCTTCTCCGCCACAAGGTGATTTTAATTGAGCGTCCACTGCCTTGGAAGCAACGTTCTTAGTTGCGACCAAGTTTTTTTTAAAGACGAGTGCCTTCCATTTCTTTATTTTATTATCCGTCTATTCACCCCCCTCTAGCCGGACCAACCCGATCCAACAAGTGGTATCAGAGCCAAGGTCGCCGCAGAAGGACTAACCGCCGACTGCAGCAATTTCAAGAAAATGGTTGGAGCCGTAATCTACCCGCCGAAGTTTGAGGGGGAGTTCGCGATGTGGAAGCGCCGAATGCAGGTATTTTTTAAAACAGATATTGAACTACTATTAATTATGAAAAATGGTTTTTCAGTTCCAAAAGACAACAACGACAAGGATAAAGAAATAGAGTCGTGGACTAAGAAGGAGCAAGCAGACTTTGTAGCAAACGGCAAAGCGGAATTTCATCTACTAGCCGTTCTTCCCGCACAAGAAGTCAACCGCATCAGAAATTACAACTCGGCAAAAGAGCTCTGGGAGAAATTCCTGGAATTACATGAAGGTACCTCAGATGCAAAATTGGCGCGACGAGACCTTCTTCGAAGCCAACTGACAAACCTTCGGATGGAGGATGGAGAATCAGTTGCACATCTACATGCTAAGGTAAAAGAACTAATCACCGACCTTGAGAACCTCAGAGAATAGGTAACAAGTCGCGATGCTCAAAGGTACGTTTTAAACGCATTTCCGAGAACCCCGGAATGGACCTCGGTAATCGATGCATATTTCATTTCAAAAGATTTAACGGTAAGTACATTAGAGCAATTATTTTCTACTTTGGAACTTCACGAATCTCGTTTTGTAGAAAAGAATAAGAAAGCAGGCATCGTCGCACTGAACACAAGGAAGATCCAACTCGACGAAGAATCCTCAACTGACAACGAAACAACAAAAATGGTAAGTTCTTTTAAAAGTTTTTTTAAAGCTAACAAATTTTCAAGAACGCAAAAAAGAAGACGGTCCCCAAAGAAGCGAATAATCAGATGGTACAACTGTAAAGAGGAGGGACACCTGAAGGACCAGTGTCCTAAACTAAAAAACCAGTCAAAGAAGAAAAAGACACTGAAGGCCACTTGGGATGAGTCCTCATCAGAAGAGTCGGAAGGTCAAGAATACGCGGGACTTGCGCTGATGGCAAATCATCAAGAAGGGAGCACTGATGAAGGGGGAGAGACGTCAGAAGAAACCGATGACGAAAGAGGAACCTCGCTTTTCGAAAGTGACCCGGTAAGTGAGGTTTGTTTTCTTCCTCATGATCAATTATATGCAGGAGTTAAAGCCTTGCTCAAATCTAATTGTAGATTAGAAAAAGAAAATTTAAAATTGAAAAATAAATTAACACTTACATCCTCTTCTGATATTTTGAAAAATGAAAATGATAATTTGAAAAAGTTAGTGCAAAAATTAGAACTTGATATTGCATATTTTCGCCAAAAGAAAAATAACTTTCCTGATAATTTAAATTGGTATTTTAAAGATCATAAGGGTCAATTTTAAAAAGTACCCAAAAGCTATATTCCGCCTAAGTTTTTAATTAATCCTGTCGACAGGAATTTATCTTGGGTTCCAAAATTTATTTTAAACTAATAAGTTTTTTTTATGTGCAGAATTCTCTTACAAAAGTTATGTTAATATTTTTCAAATATTTTCGGTCAAAATTTGAAATTAAAATTTCAAAAAAAAATTACTTTTCAAAAACACGTATCTGTTATTTTCAGACTTAATAAACAAATTTAAAGCTAAAAATTTTTGTCTAAACTCATATCTTCACCTTCGACTTTGACAAAAATATTCAGGTTTTTTTTGACTTTTTATGAATTTTTTATCGAAAATGATTTTTTTTCAAAATTCGATAGAAAATATTTTGACAGGATTCAATTTTTTTTAGAACTCCTCATCAGCTGTGGATTTTATCAATAAAAAATTTAGATTTTATTTAAATAATTTTTTTTAGAAAAATGGAATTAACTTTGAAAAAATATGTCATTTTAAAACCTGAAAAATCTATGGCAACGCGATTTTTTTCTTAGAATATTTTTTATCGCACTCAAAAATTTTTTCTTCTTCCCTACTTATATTTCCTAATTTTTTGATGTGATCAAAGGGGGAGGAATAGTATTAAGTTAAGGGATAGAATTTTAATATACTCGAAATTTAAGTTTTTTTTAACTTAAACTGTTTACATTATTATGCATGTTTTTTTTTTATTTGTTTACCCTAACTTAACTCGAATTGATGCACATCAAAAAGGGGGAGATTGTAAGTACCCCTGGTTGATTTTGATGTGATCAACCGATTTAAGTTAGGTCCTGGTATGTTTAATCCCTCTGCTAAGTGTGCAGGAGCTTAGGTACGGAGGAAGTCGAGCGTAAGACGTAGCAGACGAGAAGGATTGTGCGGGGAAGTGAGCCGACGGGCTTGGTACAATCCGAGGGACGCGGAAGCTGCGGAAGAGTACACCGGTGGAGCGAGAAGGACGTGCGCGGTGTCCGAGAGACGAGAAGCCGGGAGGAAGGACGCTCGAGGGGCGAAAGGCCGGAGTCGGGTTTGGGTGAGCCTAACTTCGGTTGGCCGGAAATCACCCAGAAGACGAAGAATCAAAATGACTAGTCCAAGCGCCCAAAAAAAAAAGAAAAAGTTATTTAGAGCCAAGGAGGATCGAACCCAAAACCTCATCAACAAACTCTAACCCAACTACCATTTGGGATAAAGGGTGATTGCACTAAAAGGTTGCCAATATTCAAAAAGACTGGTTCAATGCCCAAAAGAAAAGAGAAGATCATTTGGAGCCAAGAAGGATTGAACCCGAGACATCAACGTTCCACGGTAAACCACTTACCATTTGGGATAAAGGGCGATGGCAGTAAAGTAATTCCGATATTGCTACATAGAGATTAGAATAGCCACATGGAAATTCAAACAGCCAACACGAGCGGAAAGATAAAGTTTTAATTAAAACTTTATTTCTTAAAAGATAATCTTACATTATCCTTTAATCAAATCCAATGGATGCAGTTAATCCCATCCAAGATCAACCATCCAGATTACATCCATGGATCAATGGCCAAGAGAAAAGTCATCAACAATCAACAATCCAGATTCATTCTCTTAGGCTATAAATAGACTTAGAGGTTTTATTTTTCTCATTCAATTCTCTTGTAATTCTCTCTATAGTCTAGCGTGGTTTTATTGTAAGGCTTCTCCGCCACAAGGAGATTTTAATTGAGCGTCCACTGCCTTGGAAGCAACGTTCTTAGTTGCGACCAAGTTTTTTTTAAAGACGTGTGCCTTCCATTTCTTTATTTTATTATCCGTCTATTCACCCCCCTCTAGCCGGACCAACCCGATCCAACAAGTGGTATCAGAGCCAAGGTCGCTGCAGAAGGACTAACCGTCGACTGCAGCAATTTCAAGAAAATGGTTGGAGCCGTAATCTACCCGCCGAAGTTTGAGGGGGAGTTCGCGATGTGGAAGCGCCGAATGCAGGTATTTTTTAAAACAGATATTGAACTGCTATTAATTATGAAAAATGGTTTTTCAGTTCCAAAAGACAACAACGACAAGGATAAAGAAATAGAGTCGTGGACTAAGAAGGAGCAAGCAGACTTTGTAGCAAACGGCAAAGCAGAATTTCATCTACTAGCCGTTCTTCCCGCACAAGAAGTCAACCGCATCGGAAATTACAACTCGGCAAAAGAGCTCTGGGAGAAATTCCTGGAATTACATGAAGGTACCTCAGATGCAAAATTGGCGCGACGAGACCTTCTTCGAAGCCAACTGACAAACCTTCGGATGGAGGATGGAGAATCGGTTGCACATCTACATGCTAAGGTAAAAGAACTAATCACCGACCTTGAGAACCTCGGAGAAAAGGTAACAAGTCGCGATGCTCAAAGGTACGTTTTAAATGCATTTCCGAGAACCCCGGAATGGACCTCGGTAATCGATGCATATTTCATTTCAAAAGATTTAACGGTAAGTACATTAGAGCAATTATTTTCTACTTTGGAACTTCACGAATCTCGTTTTGTAGAAAAGAATAAGAAAGCAGGCATCGTCGCACTGAACACAAGGAAGATCCAACTCGACGAAGAATCCTCAACAGACGACGAAACAACAAAAATGGTAAGTTCTTTTAAAAGTTTTTTTAAAGCTAACAAATTTTCAAGAACGCAGAAAAGAAGACGGTCCCCAAAGAAGCGAATAATCAGATGCTACAACTGTAAAGAGGAGGGACACCTGAAGGACCAGTGTCCTAAACTCAAAAACCAGTCAAAGAAGAAAAAGGTACTGAAGGCCACTTGGGATGAGTCCTCATCAGAAGAGTCGGAAGGTCAAGAATACGCGGGACTTGCGCTGATGGCAAATCATCAAGAAGGGAGCACTGATGAAGGGGGAGAGACGTCAGAAGAAACCGATGACGAAAGAGGAACCTCGCTTTTCGAATGTGACCTGGTAAGTGAGGTTTGTTTTCTTCCTCATGATCAATTATATGCAGGAGTTAAAGCCTTGCTCAAATCTAATTGTAGATTAGAAAAAGAAAATTTAAAATTGAAAAATGAATTAACACTTACATCCTCTTCTGATATTTTGAAAAATGAAAATGATAATTTGAAAAAGTTAGTACAAAAATTAGAACTTGATATTGCATATTTACGCCAAAAGAAAAATAGCTTTCCTGATAATTTAAATTGGTATTTTAAAGATCATAAGGGTCAATTTAAAAAAGTACCCAAAAGCTGCCTACGTTTTTAATTAATCCTGTCGACAGGAATTTATTTTGGGTTCCAAAATTTATTTTAAACTAATAAGTTTTTTTTATGTGCAGAATTCTCTTACAAAAGTTATGTTAATATTTTTCAAATATTTTCGGTCAAAATTTGAAATTAAAATTTCAAAAAAAAAATTATTCTTCAAAAACACGTATCTGTTATTTTCAGACTTAATAAACAAATTTAAAGCTAAAAATTTTTGTCTAAACTCATATCTTCACCTTCGACTTTGACAAAAATATTCCGGTTTTTTTCGACTTTTTATGAAATTTTTATCGAAATTGATTTTTTTCAAAATTCGATAGAAAATATTTTGACAGGATTCAATTTTTTTTAGAACTCCTCATCAGCTGTGGATTTTATCAATAAAAAATTTAAATTTTATTTAAGTAATTTTTTTTAGAAAAATAGAATTAACTTTGAAAAAATATGTCATTTTAAAACCTGAAAAATCTATGGCAACGCGATTTTTTTCTTAGAATATTTTTTATCGCACTCAAAAAATTTTTCTTCTTCCTACTTATATTTCCTAATTTTTTGATGTGATCAAAGGGGGAGGAATAGTATTAAGTTAAGGGGTAGAATTTTAATATACTCAAAATTTAAGTTTTCTTTTACTTAAATTGTTTACATTATTATGCATGTTTTTTTTATTTATTTACCCTAACTTAACTCGGATTGATGCACATCAAAAAGGGGGAGATTGTAAGTACCCCTGGTTGATTTTGATGTGATCAACCGATTTAAGTTAGGTCCTGGTATGTTTAATCCCTCTGCTAAGTGTGCAGGAGCTTAGGTACGGAGGAAGTCGAGCGTAAGACGTAGCAGACGAGAAGGATTGTGCGGGGAAGTGAGCCGACGGGCTTGGTACAATCCGAGGGACGCGGAAGCTGCGGAAGAGTACACCGGTGGAGCGAGAAGGACGTGCGCGGTGTCCGAGAGACGAGAAGCCGGGAGGAAGGACGCTCGAGGGGCGAAAGGCCGGAGTCGGGTTTGGGTGAGCCTAACTTCGGTTGGCCGGAAATCACCCAGAAGACGAAGAATCAAAATGACTAGTCCAAGCGCCCAAAAGAAAAAAAAAAGTTATTTAGTGCCAAGGAGGATCGAACCCAAAACCCCATCAACAAACTCTAACCCAACTACCATTTGGGATAAAGGGTGATTGCACTAAAAGGTTGCCAATATTCAAAAAGACTGGTTCAATGCCCAAAAGAAAAGAGAAGATCATTTGGAGCCAAGAAGGATTGAACCCGAGACATCAACGTTCCACGGTAAACCACTTACCATTTGGGATAAAGGGCGATGGCAATAAAGTAATTCCGATATTGCTACTTAGAGATTAGAATAGCCACATGGAAATTCAAACAGCCAACACGAGCGGAAAGATAAAGTTTTAATTAAAACTTTATTTCTTAAAAGATAATCTTACATTATCCTTTAATCAAATCCAATGGATGCAGTTAATCCCATCCAAGATCAACCATCCAGATTACATCCATGGATCAACGGCCAAGAGAAAAGTCATCAACAATCAACAATCCAGATTCATTCTCTTAGGCTATAAATAGACTTAGAGGTTTTGTTTTTTCTCATTCAATTCTCTTGTAATTCTCTCTATAGTCTAGCGTGCTTTTATTGTAAGGCTTCTCCACCACAAGGAGATTTTAATTGAGCGTCGACTGCCTTGGAAGCAACGTTCTTAGTTGCGACCAAGTTTTTTTTAAAGACGAGTGCCTTCCATTTCTTTATTTTATTATCCGTCTATTCATCCCCCTCTAGCCGGACCAACCCGATCCAACAACTTGAAAGCTCAAAAAAGGCTAGAAAAATTAATACAAGTTGTTATACTTTAATCCTAGCTCTAGGGGGTTATTTATAACCCAAAACGTAATGTTATCGTTGTGTTGATATAGCACAAAAGCGCCTCAGTTGGCACCTGAGGCGCCTCGGTTGGCACCAGAGGTACCTCAATTGGATAAAACATTATCCATGTAGCCAACGTTCACTTTTGATAAGTTTCAATCTGAGACGCCTCAGTTCTGACTTGAGACATCTCGAGTTCTAACTTAGGCGCCTCAGTTCTGCTTTTGCACAGATTCCATCAATTCATCTAAGGTGCCTCAATTGAGCTTTTGGTTAAACTCAACATTCAAGTTGACTTTCTTCCGTCTTCGTTCGCTTGGGTGATTTCCAACTATCCAGAGTTGAGCTCACCGAAATCAAACTCCAGCCTTCTCGAACAAGCTTCCTCCCTGACTTCTCGTCCCTCGGACATCGCGCACGCCTTTCTCGCCCACAGGTGTACTCTTTCGCAGCTTCGTCATCCCTCAGTTGCACCGAGCCCGTCAATTCCTTTCCCATTCCATCTTTCTCGTTCGCTTCGTCTTCCGCTCGATTACTTGTGCTCTTAAGCTCCTGTGCACTTAGACACAAAGATCAAACCAACCATGACCTAATTTAATTTGGTTGATCATATCAAAACTAACCCGAGGTACTTATAATTTCTTCCTTTTTGATGTGCATCAACCTAAGTTAAGTTAGGATAAATAAAATATAGAAATAACATTATTTTAAGAAAAATAATAAAAAAGAATTTAGCAATTAATTACAAACAGATTTAGTAATTAAACCTCCCCTTAACTTAACCCTCAAAATTCTCTCCCTTTGATCATCAAAAAATCGAGATATTTGTTAAAATGTCGGAAAAAAATTTCTAAGGGTTAAAAAGAAGGAAACAATTAGAAATATTTTTCCATAAAAGAAAACTAAGTCGTAAAAAAAAATCTATCTCTGAATATTTTAAATATTTAAAATATAATTTTAGAAGAAAAATTTATGAAATGGTATTTATTCATCAAAAAATTTTCAAAATTTTTATTAAAGTGTCAAATCAGTAATTCCAACTTTTTAAAAAATTTCAAGATTAAATAAATTATTTAACTATCGAAAAATAATTTTCATTTTAGAATTGAGAAGATTTGAACAATAATTTTCAAACTTAGATTTTAATATCAAATAATTCTGATAATTATTTTTTCAAAGTTAGAATACAACGGATAATTTTTTTAAAATCTAATTTTAAAAAAATAATTTTCAAATTATTTATAAAATTAAAAGCTCTATTTTAATAAAAAATCATAAAAATTTGAATAATAGTAAAAAAAAATTCCCAAAACTTTTCTATGCATAGATATGATTTGTGTCTATTATAAAAAAATTTGAAAACAAATTAACAATGAAAAGAGAATTTTTGAAAAAAAAACTTTTTATAATGACACCACATTTTTTTAGAAATATTTATTTCTAACATGCATACAAAAATATTTAATAATTTAAAATGAATTTGAAAATCTAAAATAAATTTCTACCTACTTAATTGATCAAGAATTTAGGTGGAACATAATTTTTAAGCACATTTGTAATTTGGCCCCTATAGTTTCTCAAATATCAATTAAGTCCTCCAATATATCTAACATTCCTTTTGGGAGTAGAAACATTTAAGCATGCTAATTTTTGTTTTTCTAATAAATCTATGTGATCTTTCAAATTTATATTTTCTATTTTTAGTTTATCATTTTTAATTTTCAAATTATCAAATAGCTCTAATGGACACGTAGTGACTAATTTTTTTTTCAGATTTACATTTGTGGCATTAATTTACATAAAGAATTGAGCATGGATTTTATACCGAATGAAGCTTATCTGGAGGAAGTTAGCATACCTCATTTACCATTTCGTCGTGCCTGAAACTGGATGCTCCCTCTCTATTGCTCCTTTCTTCTAATGCATTTCTCCCTTCATCGATTCTCATTTCAAAGGTTGTTTCGTCATTCAATTCTTGATGACTTGCCATAAGTGCAAATCCGGCATAGGCTTCGATCTCAGACTCTAATGACGAATCATCCCACATGGCTTTTAGATTCTTGTTCTTCGATCGTCTTAATCCTTTATCATTTTCCTTGGTAGTTAGCTTTGGACAGTTATGTGTTATGTTCTCCTCTTTTTGACAATTGTAGCATTAACCTTTCTAGGAATGTTCTTTTTGTCCTATGACTTTTTAAACTTATTTGTTTTAAATAATTTTTTCGGCTTCCTTACAGCATATGTTGTTTCCTCTTCATCAGCTGAAGATTCTTCATCCAGTTCAATCTTCCTTGTATTTAGGGCGATATAGTCCAACTTTCCTTTTCTTCCTACACACCGAGATTGGTAAAGTTCGAAAGTAGAAAATAAGTTTCTAGAGTACTTATCTCGAGATCCTTGTAGATATATTAGGAGTCGACTAACGACATCCACTTTGGTGTTCTCGAAAATGCGTTCAAAGCATACCTTAATGAATCTTGGTTTGTTACTATTTCTCCGAAATTTGTGAGTCTGGTGATCAGCTCCTTGATCTTAGCATGTAGTTGAGCCACCATCTCTCCTTCCATCCAAAGTTTGATTAGTTGAGTTCAGAGTAGATCCCGCGTATAAGCTTTGCTTCCGAGGTTCCCTCTAGCAGTTCAGGAACTTCTCCCATAGTTCTTTTGCTGAAAAGTAAGCACCAATTCAGTTGACTTCCTGAGTTGGAAGTACACTTAACAGATGAAATTCTGCTTTAGCGTTAACTACAGAGTCTGACTGTTGCTTTTTTACTTTAGAGGTGCTCTTCTTTTATCTCGTCATTCTCATTTATGGGTACTTCAAAATCATATTTGATTATTAGTAAAACTTTAAAATTAGTTCTAAAATATACCTCCATTTTATGCTTCTATGTCGTGAACTCCCTCTCGAACTTAGGTAGGTGTATGCTAGTTTCGGCCATCATCTTATTGCTTTATCTGACAGTTAGTCCATCAAAAGCTAACCTTGCTCTGATATCAATTGTAGGTCCTGTGCAGGCTGGTTAGAGGGGAGGGTGCATAGTCTTGTAAATAAGAACTAGATATTTTGCTATTTCTTAACAAAGATAGATTAATTAAGTAATTAAAATAATCAACAACATAACAAAAAATAGTAAGAGACAGAAAAGGTTTACTTGGTTACAATCGGGAAGGTTGCTAATCCAAGACAGTGAAAATCTCAATAAAGTTCTCCTTCGTTGTAGGCCGAGAAATTTCTTATAGATACTTGAAAGCTCAGAAAAGGCTAGGTAGATTAATATAAGTTGTTGTACTTTGATCCTAGCTTTAGGGTTATTTATAACCCAAAATAGGAAGTTATCGTTGTGCTGACATGGTTACTAAGGCGCCTCAATTGGCACCAGAGGCATCTCATTTGGATAAACATTATCCAAGCAGCCGACGCTCCCGAGGCGCCTTAGTCCCGACTTGAGGCGCCTTAGGTTCCAACTGAGGCGCCTCAATTCTGCTTTTGCGCTGAACTTCATCCATTCAACTGAGACACCTCCAAAGGCAACCGAGGTGCCTTAGTTAACCTTTTGGTCGAAGTCAACACTCAAGTTGACTTTCTTCCGTCCTTGTCTACTTGGGTGATTTTAGACAATCCAGAGTTGAACTCACCCGAACCTAACTTTGGTCTTCTCCTTAAACAGGTTCTCTCATCAGTTTCTTGTTCCTTGGACGTCATACACGTCCTTCTCATTTCACCCCAAAAATGCTAATGGCTCTTAAAATAAGGAAGGCAGTGGCGTAGGAGATATTCTCATTTCACCCCAAAAAGAGGAGATTAAACTTGTTGATCGATTGACATTTCGAGCTTCCAATAAGAAGTCAAATTAGGGCCCAATCGATAAGGGCTCAATCGCTTGACATTCTGACATTCCAAGCTTCTAGTAAGGGCCCAATTGATCGGGCTAAGACAAATCGATTAGAGCTTTGTCTCTCGATTGAACATCAGATGTTCGAATCGATTAGGCAGATTGCCTAATCGATGGGACATGTTTGAATCGATTAGGCTAATTGCCTAATCGATTGGGAAACTTATCTTGTGAAAACAAAACCAATTGGAATCAATCAGGGTAATCGATTGAACACTATTTCGCGAAGCACAGTAAGGAACGAAATTGATTGATCAAGCAATTAAGTATTGTATTAATCAATTAGGGTAATCAATTAACGATATTTTCACAAGAACACAGAATGTGCTGGAATCAATTATAAAATCAATTAACGTTAAGTCAATCGATTAGGGTAATCGATTGAGAGTTATTCTTACAAGAACAGAAAGCTTCAATTGGGTTAATCGATTAAAAACTGCAAATCAATTGGTATGACTCACTAATCAATTAGCTAGATAAAACAAGAGTTATTCTACAGGTTTTGAATGGTCGAGCTGACATGACAATTGATTGGGGTAAATCTAATAGATTAGGAGGCGTCGAAAGAACCCTAGAAAAAGGTTTTCACGAAGGTTTGAAGTAAGGGCTTGCTTACAAAAGTTCATGTAGCTTCGTGGGAGTTTTGAAGCAAATTGTTGTTGCATTTCCATCCACCGAGGCAATCCAAAGCAAGAAAAGAGTAAGCGACATAAGGTTCCTCATTGTAAACCCTAAGGGCATGTTTGTTTCAAGTTATTGTACATATTGGTTATGTAATTACATGGTAATCAAATAAGCAAGATTATGGAGAATTAAATATAACCTTAATGTTGTTTGATTCAATTTAGGTTATGCAATAATCTAATTTAACATTTACTAATTTATCCTTGTCATTGATCTTCGAATGAGAAACCAAGCCCACCCATCGCTGCTCCCTAGCAATCCCCTCATTGTATCCATGACCATCGATGTATTCTCTGGAGTCAACGACACACTCTTCCCCCTCTCGTCCTTGCTGAATGCCCTCGAGATCGATGCCTCCAGATACCTCACTCTCTATTTTTCCTCCTCGACCTCTTCATCGGTTGCCTCTTCCATCGCGCCGTCAACGAGAAGTCCATTCAGATCCTAAGTTGATAGGGCACCCTCGGCATCGAGAAAGAAGATGCAAGGACTAGGGTTCAAGATATGGAACACGCCGTCAAAATCAGAGTTAGGTGTAGATCCGCCATCATCTAAAGTGGATATGGGTTGGTAGTGATCGTTATCATGGTCGTCGTCATCGCCGGTGGCATCATCATCTATGCAAATGGAGATCAAGAAGGCTATCAAAGTGTAAGATTGGTAGAGATCGGAGATTACCTCGGTGGCAATGTTGGAGACCATTGGAGATGGGCATCGTCTTGCCGATTTCGCATTGGCAAACATGCCTGTAGATCCGTCGAAGAGGAAGAGGAGAAGAGGGATGGTGCCTCAAGGCCCAAACCACACCGCTCTTTATCAGGAAATTCTGCATGGGGTGGAGGCAGTCACAGAATAGGTGTTAGGTTTATAGAGGGTAATTTTGGGGAAAAATTTTAATAACTCGGAATCGTGAAAAACCTTAGGTTTCCAAAATTTTTGATTTAGAGTTGTATTCCCAAATTGCTGACGTGGTGGGAATCACTCATTCTGAGAATTGTTCATTACCTAAACCAAATAAGATTTTTCTTGATAACCAATCAAGGTTATCAATGATAACCCCAACCAAACACCCTCTATAAGTCATTCTCGATTGTACTTTGTGTTTATGTTTTTGTTTTCTTCTTGTATTCTCGTGTTTGAGCTTATACGAGGCTTCTACGCCTCCAGAAAGGAGGTATTCATAGTGCCTATGTGAAAGTGAGGAGTGAACCCTTGGATTAGTCACATTAAGAAAGTGGAGACCAAATAAAAACTAAGGTGTTAGTGATTGAGAGTTTTACTTCGAGTTTTCCACTGCAATGTCAAGTTTAAAGAAACAAAGCAAACACCTCCTCCCCTCCCCCCCCCCCCCTCCTAACTCATACCGATTCCAACAATGACTAATCTAAGGATCCACTTCTCCCTCATAGCTCCACTAAGAACTTCCTCTTTCTCAGAAACCTTCCGGAGGTGGAGAAGCCTATTACAAGCTTGATCACAAGAATACAAAGGAAAGGAAAAATACACGAGCAAATGAAATTAACAAACTTTATGTCACGCCCCGAGACCCAAGAGTCGTTGGTCCAATATAAAATCGGACAGCACCTCCTTTGTTCGGCGGACAATTTACACATACAAACAACACACGCAATAATAATTTGGCCTCAGGCCTCAAAATCAAGACATAACATAACCATAATACAAAATAAAACATACCTGACTGCGGACTGGTCCGACTTACAACAAAAACAACAAACACATAGTCCATCAGAGGACTCAAAAATACAATACCAAGATAAATGAAATGAAGTACAAGTTCCACGACATAAAACCAATACAAACCAAATAATACGATGCAAAGGAACATAACTACGCGGAAGCACCCATCACTGGAGTCGTAGGGACCTGGGACTAGCAACTAGGGCTCCTCCGGCGACCAATCATCCTGGAAACAAAAATATAAGCAACGGTGGTGAGTCCAAATAAACTCAGCGGATACCAGAAATATATATGCACAGCAAGATATAAATAATAATAGGAATCACACTGATACAATCTCGAGTATAGAGGATACAACATAACTGAAGACTAAGGGTGATACATACCAGTCTGTCTATATCCTGCGGGTAGGTGTAATCAATCCCCTATATAACCTCGAGAATGATACACAATCCAAATGTGTATGTCACCTGTAAGGGCATATCAAACATATACAGCACTCAAACACAACAAGCACCAACAAAGGTGCAATGCATCTTATACACTCAATGCAAAGATCTGTTCTGTATGCACCTCAGCCACCACTAGACCAGCGGTCGGGTGAACAGGAAACAGATAAGCCAACCACTCATGGTTGCATAAAGAAGCCAAACACTTGTGGCCTACAACATATGAAGCCCAACAGTCGTGGCTATGCAGATATGACGCCCATCACTCGTGGTGATGCAAGTATATAGCCCAGCACTCGTGGCAATGCAAATATGTGTTAGTAGGAGCCCTAGAGCCAATTATGTGATGATTGACTAGGGGTATTTTGTATCATATTCTATCATTAATAAAGGCATATTTGGTTATTATACTTACTTTGTATTCTGTGCCGAATGACTAAGTTTAATAATGTCCTTGTGTAGTAGGTTCTTATCTACATTATATCGATCGGTTGAATCGATAGTGAGATAATGTAGAGAACACTACACTAAATTATTCCTAGTCAAGCATTAATATTCAGGGACAATATTAATGCATGGAGACTAGCATGTAGGTCAACTGATGACTTGAGCTCACAAGTCATGAATATGTGATATCAAGTTGACACATGAGTATACATTGGAGAATGTGTACTGAATGACCCGCCATGAGAAAGTTTCATAGATTGTCATATGAGTGTCATAGACTTTCGCATATGACTATTGGTATGAATAGTCCTTAGACCTGAAGTCACTACGGTTCCCTACATAAGGAATTATGTACTTTGGTATCGTCAAACGTCACCCATAATAGGGTGGACTATAAAGGCGATCACTGGGTATGTAATGAATTATGCGGAGGGATGTGAGTGATGTAGATGGGATCTATCCCTCCCATATGACGGGAGTGATATCTGTGGGCCCCTTGATCGAGTAGGACTTCTGAAATGCATGGTCATGCTCAAATGAGTCAATATGAGATATTGAGCTCATTTGTTTGAGTGAGTCTACTCAGGGATCAAGAAACATAAGATTGATTGAGGATGACACAGTCTATGCCTCATTGGTCAATCTAGATATCAAGGATAGAAGGACAATGACATACACTATTATAGTCACGGAGGTTTAGTCGGATCTCGACTTTTCTTGTTACTTGGGTAGCAATGATGCATTGCTAGATGTCGCTCATTGCTTATGTGTCTAAAGTGTTTAGGCTCATTGCCAACGTCACGAGAACCTATTGGGTCACACACAAAGGACACAATGCTTCAGGAAAGTTGGTCGGCAGATCTGAGCCCGAGTTGGGAACTCGGGAGATCTGAGCCCGAGTTGGGAACTCGGGAGACCTGAGCCCGAGTTGGGAACTCGGGAGGTCAGTTCGGGGGACTCGAGTTGGGAATTCGAGAGAGGCCGAGTCGGAGCTCGACGGACCGAGTCGGAGCTCGACGGACCGAGTCGGAGCTCGACGGACCGAGTCGGAGCTCGACGGACCGAGTCGGAGCTCGACGGACCGAGTCGGAGCTCGACGGACCGAGTCGAAGCTCGGCGGACCGAGTCGAAGCTCGACGGGCCGAGTCGGAGCTCGACGGACCGAGTCGGAGCTCGGCAGACCGAGTCGGAGCTCGGCGGATCGAGTCGAAACTCGGTGGACTAGGTCGGCACTCGGCAGACTGGGTCGCGAGCTCGCCACTCGGGAGACTTGGTCGGGATACCGAGTCGGAAGTCCGAGAGGCCCGGTCGGAGTTGCATGAAGGAAAGAGAAAAGTCTCTCTTCATTGGATGAAAAGATTCTTTTCTTGCATGGGAAATGATAAAAAACCACATAAAAAGATGTGCTCTTTATTGGGAAGCCAAAGAGACACAAACCTCTTCATATTCATGGGATGATTATAAAAGAGGGTCTTGTGACTTTGGATGAGGTCTTCTTCTTGCCTTAGCTTTTTCCCTTCCCTTCTTCTCTTCTTCCTCTCCTCCACTCATGGCCAAAACCTTACTGTAAGGTTCTTGGTGTTTTCGAGCTACCTCAAGTTGCTAACACAACTAAGGTAGTTCTCCCGAAGTTGAGAGATTGTGTCCGTGTGGATACGAATAGAGGCACGGACGTTTGAACGTGCAAAAGATCCGGCGCATCTTGGACGAGCGGGATAACCGAAGGGCACGCTTCAAAGGTATAAACAGTAGATAAATCTATTAGATAGATAGCTTTGTACGAGTTTTCTTTCGCATGGATCGCTCGTGGGTTCTTGTTTCCATTGCGTTTTTTATTGTTTTGTGCCGGGAGAACCCAATAATATGATGCCCAGCACTCGTGGCAATGCAAGTATGACGCCCAGCACTCGTGGCGATGCAAGTATGTAGCCCAGCACTCGTGGCCATGCAAATATGATGCCCAGCACTCGTGGCAATGCAAGTATGACGCCCAGTACTCGTGGCGATGCAAGTATGTAGCCCAGCACTCGTGGCTATGCAAATACGATGCCCAGCACTCGTAGCAATGCATGTATGACACCTAGCACTCGTGGCGATGCAAGTATGATGCCCAACACTCGTGGCAATGCAAGTATGACGCCTAACACTCGTGGCGATGCAAGTATATAGCCTCAAGCATGACTGGGGACGGGCTCAGACCTCAGGGGAGCCGATGGTCTCCATCATGATCATAGCATCATGCTAATAGCTCAATCAAACCAGAAACCTGTCTGCGCGACGGACTCAGACCCTAAGGGAGCCGATGATCGCCAGTATACAATCATACAGAGCCTACAACTCAGTATACAACCTAAAGGGTAAAGTATGCTAATGACACCTTCCTCACTAACCAGATCCTCAACCCATGCCCCGGTAGGAAAGGTATAGGTATAACACATGTATTCAGATATAACCATTCTAGCCTAGGTATCCATGCAAGGTATATCTAGGAAGCAATCCAACTACAGATACAAAGTGACCTATTACCGTATCTAAGCACATATGTACGCATGGCAAATATCGAGACTGTATGGAACTAAACAGGAGTCATCTAAAGGAGTGAGCAACAGATATCTGATCAAAATACACATAGGCAGGTATAGCGTATAAACCTACTGTTATTTATAACACACTATGCATAATAGTAAGACAGTATCTAAAAAGATAAGTCAGGGGTACCCGCCTCTAGAGAGTAGAAATGGTCTGTATCAAATAAGAACCTCCCGTCCAGAAGTCCAAAAACAGCTCAGTGTCCTGTATCATAAATCAAAGCTTAGCTATCGTAACAAAACAACATCCAGCTAAACAATGTATCTCCACAACCAAAGGGCTGATCCGATCTTAATCCTCAACTAAACCTAATCCCAACAATGTATCTCAATACACAAACATAGGATCAAATGAAATAAAACTAGACAATCATTCCAACTTCCATATAACCCTACACAAGATTCAACCCCAACCAAACACAAATCAAACTCACACTTAACCTTACTAGTCATGGTAACGAGATCACCAAGCTCACCACACCTCCAAAATACAAATCACAACCCATCTAAAACAAGCCTCTCTGCAGGGAAGAAAAACGAACAGTTCATCCCATCCAAACTCCCAGTTGAAACACAAGTTCATAACTATCAAGCTACAAATTCTTCATGATCTTATGGCAAGAACACAGTCCAAAACAGGGCTCGTACAACTTAACTCAATTCATTACAGTGAGCATATCAAGATCAAAACTCAACAAGTTGAACAGATTGATCCCAACAACTAGAAACCATAGAACCTATAAACCACACCCCATAGAGTGCACATCATAGCTAGCACAAAACTGAGACAAAACATAGCATAACCTTGCGCTAACAAGCACCAAACTCTATTACATCACGGAACCAAAACATGATCAACAAAATTTTATGATTCCTTACCTTCAATGAGTGCCGATCTTGATGTTTTGTTCAGATTCAAGCAAGCACGAACTCCAGCCCTTGAATCGCCCCCATGTAGTGTGCGGATGCAGTAGGTCAGAGGTTTCCAAAGGAATCCGTAACAAAAGACCAAAAGAAACCCTAGCTTACCTCATTCTTGCGCCTCCAAATCAACCTCGCTCGGATCCAGCCTATTCCTCCTCTACAAGTCCTCCCCTAGCGTGAGTGACCGATCCACTCCAGTAAACCGGATCTAGGGCTTCGGGAGGAGGTGCGACCGACGGTGAGCAACCCCGACGATCGGGCGGCAAAACGCTGCTTTGGAGGAAACGAGGATTGTGGTCGCGTGTGGTGCTGTAGGCTGCAGGTGATTGAGGAGGAGAAGGAATCAACGTTCAGCTAGGGCTCGCGGAATGGAAGGGAGACTGTGGAATTTTTAATAAGGTTATTTTACATTTAACCCCTTCGGATTTGACAAATCCAACCCAAGCCTCGACTTAGGTTAATTTCCCATTTTAATCTCCCTCTCTTGCTTTCTTCTCAAATCACCTTCCACAACCCTAGGATTTAAACAAATGAGTCATCCAAATTAGGGTTTATTTCCTCTAATACCTTGGGACCCCTATTTAAATCACGAGAAATTCTATAAAATTTCTTGAAATTTTCTGGTTCGTATTTAATTTAGCCGAATTTAACACTTTACATGTGAGATCTTTGCTTTAGATGCTTGTTTGTTACTTTGGTTAGCCTCTTGATATTGAAAAATGTAGCGACACTTCTCTCCAAAATCTCAAGAACCAACGACTTCAGATGTCTACGAAATACCCTTTTCTAGGGCTGCTTTGGGCTTGAAAATGTCTCACAATCGATTAGTTTTACCCACAATAGATTGTCACGTCAAATCTGACCGTTCAAACCTGCAAAACTACTCTTTTCGCCCTACCAATTGATTGGTGAGCCATACCAATCAATCAACTTTTAATCAATTGACTAAATCGATTCTGAAGCTTTCTACTCTCTTGTAAAAGCACTGCGAATTGATTAGCCTAATCAATTAACAAGGCTGAATTAATTAGGCCAATCGATTTCCTTAAGCCCAATTGATTGCTTCAATCAATTCCAGACCCTATTGTCCTCCTAAGATAAACTCTCAATCGAGTGATCCTATTGATTAGTTTGGGCCAATCGATTACCCAACACAAAACATGGAATCCAAGTTTAGGGTTCATCAATCGATTGCCAACTCTATCTAATCGATTGGTAATCCTAAATTCAACCTTTTTAAGGTTGAATTCGCATTTTGCCTGGTATCCAGTTGACCTCAATCTACCAGAGCTTCCTCTACCCAACATCTAGTTATCCATGACCTATTGGGACTTCTCGTTGCCTAGTATCCGATCAACCTTGACCTAGGAGAGCTTCTTCACCAAGTGTCTAGTCCTCCTTAATCCAGTTGGACTTTTCCTTTGTCAAATTTTCGTTGGACTTTTGTTTATCATGTGCTCGGTTCTCCTTAACCCACTTGAACTTTTTGTTAGGGCATGTCGAGAGCTAGGGGTGAATGGCTTCGATCGCTACGTCGATGATTTGTTGTAGTGGAAACTTAAAGCAATCGCTAACACCCTTGACTTTACTTGGTATCCATCTCTTTAAGGTGACTAATCCAAGGGTCTACTCTTCCTCACACTCACATCCACTATAAATGTCTCCTTCTTAGAGGCAAAGAAGCCTCATATAAGCTTACACAAGAAATACTATGAGAACAAGCAAAAACACAAATAAAATCTTACAAGATTTACAACAATAATATCTTTGCTTGTCTTGCTTTCTTCTAGTTTAGAATCACCCCTTGATGCTTGGAAATACAATAACACATGTCCCCAAAAAGCGCACAAGAATGGGTGAAGAAAGGAGAGAAGAGCTGCCACTTCAACCTGTGTGAAAATCCTATATACCCGTGACCTAGGGTTCCTTAATCGATTACCCAATCAATTACCACATTAGATCTAGCTATTCAATGGCTATTTTTTCAAGCTTAATTGATTACCTAATTAATTAAGAAAGTCTAAATCAATTGCCCAATTGATTCAGCACCTTCTTATACTCTCACGCAACACAGCCACCAATTGAGCACCTGATCGATTATCCAGCCTTTAATCTATCACTCAATCAATTAAGAAAGCTTCTATTCTCGAGACAAAAACCCACCAATCGATCACCTGATTAATTGGTGTTACCCTTAATCAATCACCCAATCGATTATGGGTCATTCTGTTTCTCCTGTGAAATAATACTCCAATTGATCACCTAATCAATTGGATTGGGCCAATCAATTACCTAATCGATTACCTATGTCCTAACTTGCCTAAACTAAGTCTAGGGTTTCTTTGCCCAACCTTCGGTCAACCGTGACCTATTAAGACTTCCCGTTACCTAATTCCCAACTAGGATTTCTCTCGTGCCAAGTGCTTAGCTCTCAGCTAACCCACCTTAGGCATCACCTAGTTCCCAACTAGGTCTGCCTAGTCCTACTAGGACTTCCCTTTGCCTAACCGCAGTTAGATCTAGTCTTTCAGTAGACTTATATGTTGTCAACATGCAATCTTCCCAGATCCACTTAGACTTCACCTAGTTTCCAACTAGCTTTGCCTAGTCCCACTAAAACCTCTACTTTGCCTAACTCTTGAGTTAGGACTTCACCAGTCAAGTTTTTAATTAATCTTGATCCACTTGACTTATTACACACTGTTGGTGCAATCTTCTTTAAGTCAAGGCTGATCAGTTTGACTAAACTCATGTGAGCTTGAGTTTCGATATTTGATAATAATGTTTGGACGTTGTGTGAAACACGTTAAGTGGGTTAAGATTAACTGAAGACTTGACTAGTGAAGACCTAATTATGGTTAGGTAAAGGGAAGCCCTAGTGAGACTAGGTAGACCTAGTTGAGAACTATGTGAAGTATAAGTGGATCTAGAAGATTGAACGTTGGCAAGATGAAAATTTATCGAGAGACTAGACTTAACTGCGGTTAGGCAATGTGAAGTCCTAGTGGGACTAGACAGACTAACTTGAGAACTAGGTGAAGTCCAAGTAGATCTGGGAGGATCGCACGTTGGCAAAGTGGAAGTCTACCGAAAGACTAGACCTAATTCGAGGATTAGACAGACCTAGTTGGAAACTAGGTGAAGTCCAAAGTGGGTTAGTTGGGAGCTAAATACTTGACATGAGAGAAGTCCAAGTTGGTCAAGGGTTGACCAAACACTTGGTAGGGGAATCCTAGACTTGTGTTAGGGTGTCAATCGATCAAGTAATCAATTAGGAGCTATTTCTCGCGAAAAAGAAAGTCCCTTAATCTATTGGCCAATCGATTAAGGGGTAGGCCAATCGATCAGTCGATCAATTGATGGTTGTGTTATCGCAAGAATAGAAGCCCTCTTAATCAATTAAGTGATTGATTAAGGACTGGATAATCGATCAGCAGTAGTAGTGCTATCACGAGAACAAAAGCAGCCCTAATCGATCAGGTGATCGATTAGATAAACCTCTAGTGATTGAGCAATCGATTAAAGTTGTGTTGCGTGAGAAGCACAAAAATGTAAAGAATCGATTGAGCAATTGATGAAGATCTTCTTAATCGATTAGTCAATTGATTAAGCTTTATAAACTAGCCGTTGAACGGCTAGGTCTGACGTGGTAATCAATTGGTAACCCTAGGTCACAGGTATATAGGATTTTCACACAGGTTGAAGCTGCAGTTCTTTCTCTCCTCCTTCACCCATTCTTGTGCGCTTCTTGGGGACAAATGTTGTTGCATTTCCAAGTATCAAGGGGTGATTCCAAGTTAGAAGAAAGCAAGAAAAATAAAAAGAGCTTATTGTTGTAAATCTTGCAAGGTTTTCTTAATATTTGCTTGTATTCTTGTTGTTTTTCTTTGAGAGCTTGTACGAGGCTTCTCCGTCTCAAGAAAAGAGATCTTTCATAGTGGATGTGAGAGTGAAGAAGAGTGAACCCTTGTATTAGTCACATCAAGGAGGTGAATACCAAGTAAAATCAAAGTGTTAGCGATTGCTTGAAGATTCTGCTATGACAAATCATCGACAAAGCGATCAGAGTTAATCACTCCACCCCTCCCAGCTCTCCTACCGATCCTAACACACACATCTTGTCAAACATCGAAACTCAAACTTGAGCCCACTCGAGCTCAGTCTAACTGGTCAACCTTGTTGGTGCAGGAAGCACCATATCGAACCTGGTTTTGATATTGGCAAAGGATTCAAAGTTAAGTTTATTTGTGATCTAACGTTGTTCACTAAGTGTGCAGGAAAAGTCCTAGCGAAGGGCTGCTAGGCACCTGGCGAAGGGCTGCCAGGAAACCAAGTCTTAGTGAAGGGCTGCTAGGCACCTGGCGAAGGGCTGCCAGGAAACAAAGCCCTAGCGAAGGACAGCTAGGCACCGGGCGAAGGACAGCTCGGCATCCAAGCCCTGGCAAAGGACCGCCAGGCAAAAGTCCAACCAAAGGAGCGGTTGGCATCAGGTAACTTCTCCCGAGAGGAGTAGGTGAGGACGCGTTCCCCGTCGAGGGAACAGTAGACGTCGGTTCGACCTAGGACTCCATTTTGGAGACCAAAGTCAGAACCAAGACAGCTAAGGCTGTATAAACGAATAATATAATTGCTATTTGGACTAACCCTGGATGCAGGATCGAAGGACTGAGTATCTGCAGCTCAGAGAGCCTCAAAGGAGTGAGACAGAAGCTGAGCAGGGCGCCCCGGATGATCCGGGCGCCCCCAAGGTCAACCCAAGTCTGCAAGAAGTGAAAACACACCTCAAAGCGCCTCGACAGCTAGATTCGGGGCGCCCCGGATGCTCCGGGCGCCCCGCCTGTTCCGGGCGCCCCGCCTGTCGCAGGCGCCCCACCTGTCGCGGGCGCCCCCACTGCCAGCTGCCGAAGCGCGCCCTTGCGAAGCCGTGAAGATAAACTTTGACCGGTCAATGCGGGCGCCCCGAGCGCTCCGGGCGCCCCGGTCAAAGCGGATCCAGAGGATCAGACGCGACCGAGAGCTCTGCGGATCAGAGGCCACGTGGGGGGCGCCCCCGACGTCCCGAGCGCCCCCAGGCCCTATATAAAGGGCCCTCGACCCCAGGCTTCATACAACTGTTCGCTCAACGCTTCCACGCTCTTCTGTGCTCACACCTTGCTCCAGAAACTGTCCAACTCGAGCCGACGACGTCCTGCTGCTCCGGAAAGTCAACCTACAACCGGACGTCGATAAAAGAAGAGTTCCTTTTGTTTTATTGAAAGTTTATGGTGCTATACTTGTAAATCTATTCTTGTAAACTGATTTTGCGCTCATATAGAATTGCCCAAAGTAAACGGTCAACGACCGTGGGCCTTGGAGTAGGAGTCGACACAGGCTCCGAACCAAGTAAATCGACTGTGTCTTTGTGCTGTGATTGTTTTATTTTATTTCTGCTGTGTACGTGCTCTTTATGAAAATCCGAACGATTTCCGATATTCACCCCCCCTCTATCGGTTTTCACGATCCAACAAGTGGTATCAGAGCGGGGTAGTTCAAACTTGGTGCAACCACCAGTTTGAAAGTTTTTCGGATTTATGAAATTTTTTATCTTATTTCTTTTCTTTTTTTAATCAACACCACTACATCTTTTCCGCCTTTTATTTTAAAAATAAATAATATCTGTGGGTGAATTTAAAATATTCTTACGCCTTTTTCAAATTTGAATTCTCATTTTTCCACCATAAGTCAGAATTGATAAAATAACCAATTTTTAAAAATTTGTCATAAAACTTTTTTTATTATTATTTTAATATTATTTTTCTCGAAAATTGTGCGACATTAATTTGAGCAAATTTTCTCCCAACATTAAAGTCTTATCTTTTCATCATTAATCAAAATTGATAAAGCCATCATTTTCAAAAATTTGTCAAAACTTTTTCTTAATATATTATTATTTCACCTCGAAATTCGTGCAATATTTTTTTTTTGGCTATTTCTTCCTTCTCCCGCACTACTAATCCAAGACCAAGTCTTGGTACACTTTTGTTGTTTTTTTTTGTGTGCAAGAGGTTATTTTAAATGGCCAACCAAGAGTGGAACAGTGCTCGTCCACCGCTATTCTCCGGCGAGAACTTCAGCTTTTGGAGAAGACAAATGGAGTCCCTTCTGAAGGCCCACATGGACTTATGGCGGATCATCCAAACGGGATTCTCTCTTCCCGTAGAAGATGAGTTATCCATCGAATGGGATAAACTGGATGAACAAACCCTCAACCAAATCGAGACCGATGCAAGGGCGACAACAATCCTACAGTGTGGCCTAACCAAGGAGCAACTCGAACTAGTAGGTCCATTCAGATGTGCCAGAGAAATTTGGGAGAAACTAACCAATCTACACGAAGAGAGCTCCGAAATTGAGATATTAGAAGAGTTAGCACCTGACTGCGAACTCGAGCCAGAGTCAGAAGACGAATTGACTAAGACAAAAATGGTAACCAATCTCGAATCCTTTTTTGAATTACAATTAGATAATCAAACAAATACTATAATGGTCGAGGAAGGTATAATTTCTAGTGCAGGGAAAGCTCCAAGAGAACCACCAAAGAAGAAGATTCAACCTGTACATGAGTCCAACTCAGACTCAGAATTTGACGACAGAGAAGGAGATCAAACCAAACCGGTCCGATCAGCTCGTGATCACTACAAGATACTAAAGACACAAAAAGGAAAGACGGCAAGTATCAAGGGGGAGATTCCCAAACGGGAATCAAAAGGTAAATTTACGGTATTTGAAAATCTAATATTTACATCAAAGAACGTAATTAATTCATACAAATTAGTTAAGTTTAATATGTCAGAAAATTTAATTCACAACCATGCTGATTTTAATAAACCAGAGTTTTATTTCGATTATGATATAACTTAGATCAATTTTTTTGTTTGCTTTAATTGTATGTTTCTTTTTATGTTTATTTTTTTGCTTAAAATTAGGATTGATTAGTTTAAGGACTAAAGGTTTAACTGAAATTTGAACAACATAGTATTGGGTGGAGGTGAGATGATAGTACGTTAGGGAAACCAATTCTAATAAGATCAAGTTTACTTGATCTCTTTAGACTGGTGAAACTAGCCGAAGCTACCGATCCAAAACTCAAACTAGTTAGACCCGAACTTTTCAAAGATTAATTTTGAAAATGGAATTTCATTAAACAGCTTTGTCGAGGAAAGGGTTGATGATCCAATAAGGCTACGGCCAAAGAAGGCCTAGTGCCTCGCCAAGACCTGGAAGCCAATTTTTGAATTTCAAATTCAAATTACTTTTTGTCAAATTCGAATCTAACACAAATTGTCAGTTAATTTTAGATTCAAATATTCCTTTTCAAATTAATTGTTTTCAAAATTAATCTAACTTTTCAAAATTTTACCATGCTGTTTTTCAAAAATTATCTTTCATTTCAAATTGAATTTTCTAAAATTATATTACCATGCTAGTGTTCAAAACTATTCTTTTGATTTTAGTAAACCCTAAAGACACAAAGGAAGGTCTACTTAATGATCTACAAAGACTCCGAGGATGTGTCAAATTTAGGGGGAGTCTAAATCAAAAAAAATTATTTCTAACAAGTTTAAAATTATTAGATAATTCATATAATTTGAATCAAACCTTAAGACTCAGAGGAAGATCGCTTGTAGTCAACAAGCTTCCTAGGACTGGGTCGAGTTAAGTGGGAGATCAAATTAAAAGAATTATTGAGCATTTTCAAAATTATATGTTTTCATGCATTGCACTTTTAAAATCCTTTTGAAAACTTAAACGATTACTCTTTCAAAATACTATCCTGTAAAATCATTTTGCTTATATATATCATCACTTTCAAAAATTTACGTGACTTTGGAATATTTTTAAAAAATCTATTGAGAATACTTTTGAAATTAATATTTACTTGACTTTGGAAAATTTTCCAGGACACTTAAGGAAAGGTCCTTGTAGTTAACAAGGCTTCCTAGGATTGTGTTAGACTGGAAAATTAACCAAGTCTAGTAAAATATTGTGCCTCCAAAGTTGATACATTTTTCAAAATGTACTTGCATATATTTTCAAAATACTATCATTTTGGCTTATCAAAATTCTTTTGGAAATAATATTTACTTGAGTTGGAAAATTTCCAGGACACTTAAGGAAATTTCCTTTTAGTTAACAAAGTTTCCTAGGATTGTGTCAGACTGGAAAAGAAACCAAAGCAAGTAAAAGATTATGTGTAAGTACTTTCAAAAAGATAAGTCAAGTAATTTTAGTAATTTTCTTTGATATTTTAAAAGTACTTATATTTTTCAAATTCATAATATCTTTCAAAATACTTATGCCTTTCAAAAGCTCAATAAAGTACTTGCATTCTTGTGCATTTTTCAAAATATTCAGAACAAGTAAACTTATTGTTTATCATATACACTTGACTCCAATTATGATTTTGAACATAAATTTTTCAGTCTTTCTAAATTTTTTTAAATTATCATAACACCTGACATTACTTCGCTCAATTTTTTTTCACAAGCTCTGATACACAAATTTAAATTTCTTTTAAAATATATTTTACAAAAATTTTTATTGATATAAGACCAAGGGGGAGAGTAGAAAAAGTGAAATTAAAAATTTCTTTCTTAAAATTTTTTTCCCCTTTTCAAAGAAAGTTTTTCTTAGAATGGTCTAAAACACAAGAAGAAGAATTTCACATTAAGGGGGAGAAAAAGGAAAGAGAGAAAGGAATTTTTTTAAAAAGTGCTTCAAAAATTTCGAAGTATTTCTAAGTGTTTTTCAAACTTTTTGAGTACATATTTTTCTCCTAAGTAAAATTTTCCTTAGTAAACAAATTTATTCCCAATTCTCAAAATTTGAAACTTTGTTTAAGGGAAATCTAGCTTCAAAATTTTGCCTAAATTTTGAAAAATGTTGCCTAAAATTTGAAACAAGTTTTGTTAGTGAAAATGCTTTTACTCCATTTTTTGAAAAACACTTTGTTAAAGACATGAAGCACTTAGGAAAACTCAAACCTCCCTATTAGATACCTTGTTCACCCATGTTTATTTTTGATATATGTCAAAGGGGGAGGAAAGGTCAAAGTTAAGTATTATAACACAAGTACTCAGGGTTTTAGGGGGAGTATAAGAAATAAAGGTCTTTTTATGAGAAATAAAAGTGTTTTTTATAACTCTTACCTTGTGTTAGTAAATGTTATAAAGTTTTTACTTAACACTGAATTGTGTAAAATTGCTATACTTCATTTTTACATTATGTTCTTAACAGTTATAAAGTTTTTTTACTTAACTTTGAATTGTGTTGCCATAATCAAAAAGGGGGAGATTGTTGGTGCAGGAAGCACCATATCGAACCTGGTTTTGATATTGGCAAAGGATTCAAAGTTAAGTTTATTTGTGATCTAACGTTGTTCACTAAGTGTGCAGGAAAAGTCCTAGCGAAGGGCTGCTAGGCACCTGGCGAAGGGCTGCTAGGCACCTGACGAAGGGCTGCCAGGAAACCAAGTCCTAGTGAAGGGCTGCTAGGCACCTGGCGAAGGGCTGCCAGGAAACCAAGTCCTAGCGAAGGGCTGCTAGGCACCTGGCGAAGGGCTGCCAGGAAATAAAGCCCTAGCGAAGGACAGCTAGGCACCGGGCGAAGGACAGCTCGGCATCCAAGCCCTGGCAAAGGACCGCCAGGCAAAAGTCCAACCAAAGGAGCGGTTGGCATCAGGTAACTTCTCCCGAGAGGAGTAGGTGAGGACGCGTTCCCCGTCGAGGGAATAGTAGGCGTCGGTTCGACCTAGGACTCCATTTTGGAGACCAAAGTCAGAACCAAGACAGCTAAGGTTGTATAAAAGAATAATATAATTGCTATTTGGACTAACCCTGGATGCAGGATCGAAGGACTGAGTATCTACAGCTCAGAGAGCCTCAAAGGAGTGAGGCAGAAGCTGAGCAGGGCGCCCCGGATGATCCGGGCGCCCCCAAGGTCAACCCAAGTCTGCAAGAAGTGAAAACACACCTCAAAGCGCCTCGACAGCTAGATTCGGGGCGCCCCGGATGCTCCGGGCGCCCCGCTTGTTCCGGGCGCCCCGCCTGTCGCGGGCGCCCCGCCTGTCGCGGGCGCCCCGCCTGTCGCGGGCGCCCCGCCTGTCGCGGGCGCCCCCACTGCCAGCTGCTGAAGCGCGCCCTTGCGAAGCCGTGAAGATAAACTTTGACCGGTCAATGCGGGCGCCCCGAGCGCTCCGGGCGCCCCGGTCAAAGCGGATCCAGAGGATCAGACCCGACCGAGAGCTCTGCGGATCAGAGGCCACGTGGGGGGCGCCCCCAACGTCCCGAGCGCCCCCAGGCCCTATATAAAGGGCCCTCGACCCCAGGCTTCATACAACTGTTCGCTCAACGCTTCCACGCTCTTCTGTGCTCACACCTTGCTCCAGAAACTGTCCAACTCGAGCCGACGACGTCCTGCTGCTCCGGAAAGTCAACCTACAACCGGACGTCGGTAAAAGAAGAGTTCCTTTTGTTTTATTGAAAGTTTATGGTGCTATACTTGTAAATCTATTCTTGTAAACTGATTTTGCGCTCATATAGAATTGCCCAAAGTAAATGGTCAACGACCGTGGGCCTTGGAGTAGGAGTCGACACAGGCTCCGAACCAAGTAAATCGACTGTGTCTTTGTGCTGTGATTGTTTTATTTTATTTCCGCTGTGTACGTGCTCTTTACGAAAATCCGAACGATTTCCGATATTCACCCCCCCCCCTCTATCGGTTTTCACGATCCAACAAACCTTAGCCCGAGGATGATTGCACCAACACTTTTTCCTTACTAACTTCCTGTTGGACTTTCAATCACCAAGTGTGTGATCAACATTTAATCCACTTAGACTTTATTCTTGCCATTAGACTTTTGATCACCAAGTGTTCAGTTAATCTTAATCCACTTGGACTTTTCTCTTCTTAATTTTTCCGTTGGACTTTTGGACACCAAGTGTCCCACAAATATTAACCCACTTACACTTTTAACTTTTCTCTTATACTAAATGTCCGATTTTCCGTAACCCACTTAGATTCCTCATCCGTGACAAGTATCCGGTCAATCTTGACCTACTTGACGTCTCTCTCACTTATTGGTCAAACATCTAAACTCAAGCTCGAATCAATCAGAACTTGGTCGACTTTGACCTGAGGTCGATTGCACCAATACTTGGTTCAGTACAATTCAGGACTTGGATTTGCACCCTTACGCGAGCGCACGTGAGATAGCGTCTCTACCTATACATATGTTCACAACTTCAATACTTATAATACATTATAAACTAGCCCTAATATCATGTAACTTTTAATGTGAGACTAAAGGCTCCCTATTCACAATAAAATCTCTTTCCACTCATCTATTTTTTCATTCAAATTTCCAACAAGAGAGGCACAATGGTCAAATTGTATGTACAAGGGTGGAGTCACATGTTGGTCATTCCGGTTATTAAATTAAAAGAAGTAGAGAGAGAAGAGAGATAGAGAGAAAGAAAGAGATAATAAAATAACTTTCTTGATTTAAAAAACTTGTCCATGAGATACACAATTTATAGGAACCTTAGGAGACCTAGTCAAATGAAAAATTAATAACGAAACTGTTAATTAACATATTTATAAAGAATCTGTCAATTAACAGATTAATAAGGAAAATGTCTAATAATATAATAATATAAATTTATTATATTATTATATTATATAATCTCTTTTACCCTCCGACAAACTTAACGGGAGATCTCGGACATTGAGTTTGCATGATAATTTGCTAAATCGTTGTTTGGATAATGGCTTGGTAAAGATATCAGCAATTTGATCTTCTGCAGAGATATAAGAAACAGATAATTGTTTGTTTGCCACGCGCTCTCGAACAAAATGATAATCAATTTCAACATGTTTTTGTACGAGCATGAAATATTGGATTTGATGTAAGATATGTTGCTCCAATATTATCACACCAAATTTTTGGTGCAATATCTGATGCAAGATGAAGTTCCGAAAGAAGGGATTGAAGCCAAATAATTTCTGACATTGCATTGGCTATAGCTTTATATTCAGATTCAGTGCTTGAACGAGATACTGTAGGTTGCTTTTTCGAATTCCAAGAAATAAGATTTCGTCCAAGAAATATTACATATCCACTAGTAGATCATCTATCTTCAAGAGAACTAGCCCAATCCGCATCGCTATAAGCATGTAAATCTTGAGATGAGTGTCGATATAAAAGAAGACTATGTAGAATAGTGCCTTTGAGATAACGAAGTATTCTCTTCACACCTTCCCAATTTTGTTCAGTAGGAGTATGCATGAACTGACAAGCACGATTTACTGCAAATGTAATATCAGGGCGCGTAATAGTAATATACTGTAATGCTCCAACAATACTTCGATAAACTTGGGGATCAGCCATCACTGAAGAGGAAGAAGGTGTAGAGACATTATTTGGAGCAATAGGTGTAGAGATCGGACGTGCTCCATCCATTTTGGCTCTTTGAAGAAGCCCAGTAATATATTTGCTCTGAGAGAGGATATAACCTTCATCATGTGGAATAAGTTCAATACCAAGAAAAAAACGAGCATTTCCTAAATCTCGAATAGGAAATTCCTGATTGAGAAGACTTAATAAATTTGAGATGTCCTTTTGATCATTACCAGTTAATAGAATGTCATCCACATAAATAAGAAAAAATATCATAAATCCATCATTATGTCTGTAGAATAGAGAGGAGTCAGTTTTTTATCCAGAAAAACCTTGAGCCTGTAACCATTTAGATAATCAATGAAACCATGCACGAGGAGCTTGCCGAAGACCATATAAAGATTTCTTGAGATGACAAACATGAGATGGAAATTGTGGATGAATAAACCCAGGTGGTTGCTCCATAAAAATCGTTTCCTCAAGAATACCATGAAGAAATGCATTAGAAACGCCTAATTGTCGGATAGACCAATTAGAACTAATAGCTATTGATAACAATAATCTGACAGATGTAATTTTGATGACTGGGCTGAAGGTGTCATTGAAGTCAATACCTGGTTGTTGACTAAATCCTTTGGCTACAAGGCGAGCTTTATACCGTTCAAGAGAACCATCAGCTCGATGCTTAAGACGGAATATCAATTTTGAGCCCACAACATTCATAGATGGAGTGCGCGGAACTAGACTCCATGTTCCATTACGAAGAAGTGCATTAAATTCTGTAGTCATTGCATTACGCCAATTTGGATCCTTGTTTGCCTGTGTAAAGCAAGTTGGTTCAATAGTTTT